>SCDZ01000535.1:0-104062 GCA_004143845.1 Drosophila lacertosa | reverse complement strand
CTGTTTATTGTTGTTGTTGAAAAATGCGTGCGATCCTTATCAGCAACTACACACGATGGCGATAACCAAAAAAAAAAACAGAAAAAAAAAACAAAATTGGGGAAAAACAAAACTTTCGCCTCGCATTGCTTCACGTGCAGCCAAAGGGGGGAAGGAGGGGGAAAGGAGGGGGAACGGGAGGGGTTCCGGCTGGCCATTTGTGCGGGTCCGTTTACCTTGCCCTGTGTCGCATCTTTGGCAAGTTGTTTTCTTTTTTTTTTTTTTTTATTTTTTTGAGACCTGCAACTTGTTGTTGTTGTTGTTGTTGTCTCTGAGCTGGGCCGGCTTCGCACTCGAGTGCCCACAATTAAAATACAGCATGTCCAACTGATAAGCCTTCGTGCATTCTTTACACTCAAAGGCCTTCCTCACTCCCACAAAAAATTGAAAAGTTTTGCTAAAACGCAAGCAAATTGAAAGGCCATGGGGTGGTGCGGGCTGTGCTGGTGGTGCTCGTGCTTGTGGTGGTGGTGCGTTGTTGCCGGCGGGCACAACTTTAAACAAGAAACACTCGCACACACACACACTCAACAATTGACTGGGCCACGAAACACTTTTTTGAATTAGTTGGACTGCAATTGAGCCCACGCCACCCACACGGCCCACATGGTCCACACCACTTGACGACTCATTCATAGATAACACACACACACACACACGCACGCACACTCACAAAAAAAACTTTTAATTTGGCCAGGCTGAAAGGTGAAAAGGACATTTTTGGCGTGTCCGGCGATAAGCTGCTTGGCCTCCCAATGAAATATTTATGCCGGACAGTTGGCAACATAAAAGAACCGTTAGATGTGGATGAGGATGTGGGTAAGAGCCTGACAGTGGCTCACAATAAAAAGGGACACTGCCAAGAGGTTGGGCAACTTGTCGAGGTGAACTTAACTGAATATCTTTTGAGAGAAAGGAAAGGTAAAAACAAGAAGTAAGAACTAATTTTATGGTAAAGTGATAGAAGAGAGTGAAAGAGAGAATGTCTTAAGAGGTATTTTGTAATTCAAACAGAGAAAGAGACAGGTATATATAAAGAATGATGAATTAAACCTTGACCATAAACAAATCCTTCAGTTGGGCAACTTATCGAGGTGAATTTAACTGAATATCTTTTGAGAGAAAGGAAAGATAAAAACAAGAAGTAAGAACTAATTTTATGGTAATGTGATAAAAGAGAGTGAAAAAAGGAATGTCTTAAGAGGTATTTTGTAAGTCAAACAAAGGAAGAGTAAGGAATATATAAAAGCTGACGATTCAAAACTTAACCATCAACAATAGTTTGCTAATAGATCCAATGAAAATAGAACTGCTTTGATCTTATATGTAGTTAATTGAAGGCTGGCAGTCACAATGCTAGTTAATCGAGCTGGGCAAGTCGATGGATCGATGGATGGATCAGCGTGGCGCAGATCGATCGAGTGGGGCTCATTTGGCGGCAGTTTTGTGTGGGCAGCAGAACATCGCAGCCGAATGTGAGCCACACATGCCACATAATGGGGCAGCAGCGCAACGTTCCAGGGAGAGGCAGACAACAAGAGCCAGCCAGAGCGGAAGTCATGACTAGCCAAACACGAAGCGATGAGATGAGCTGCCGTGTCACAGCCAAGCAATCGCAGCTACCAAAAGAAACAACAAAAACAGCCAAGCGCAAAATAACAAGTACAGCCAATCTAGTCAAGAGCATTCGACTAGCAGTTACCCTATAAAAAACGAAACCAAAGCTTAGAGAATGGCTCTCAAAACAATTGTTGTTGAGGATTCATTTGATTGCCGTTGTTCAATATACCCTGTGGGCACAGGGTACAGGGTGTGCTTAAGATAAAACTGAAAATAAGAAAGTTCGTAGATTATTTCGGGCAGAAAGACACCAAATTGCGGCGACGTATAATTTGTGCGCGTGAAAGTGAGAAAAGTTCCAATTACTTTGATGGCAGCGCGACGCCTAAGCAGCGCCATTTCGAGGATCTCTCCCTCCCTCTCTTTCTATCTCTCTCAGTCTGTCTCTTTTTCTCTGTAGCATTGGGCACCCACATGCCCCCTGCTCGACGTGGTGCATCCAAATTTGTCATAACCACGATTACGATTACCCCGGTGATTGTACATGATGCCCCCAATGCAATGTGAATGAATGCCAACCAACGTACGAATGCGAATGCGAATGCGAATGTGAGTATGAGTATGAGTATGAGTGTGAGTGTGAGTGTCTGCTCGAGTAAGTGAGCCGAACACGAACATGTTGTACGAGCCAGTTGTACCGCGTGGCGAATTTCGCGCTTGTGTCCTAATCGTGCCCCGGCTAGATTCGTGAGTTTAGCATACATATGTCGGATGTAAATCATTTGACAATTTCGCAAAAAGCTCCGCGCTCTGTCAGCCCCAATCTGTGATCCACCAATTCCGCAATTCCCCAACTCTGGAAATCGCTGTGCTACCGTTTCTAGATCGAGTGGGTTGGGAGAGACTTTCGTGCAGCTAGTCAAATTGTTGACTGTGGCGATAAGTTTGTCACAATCGATAAACAGTTATCGAATAACACTATGAGCAAGTGATTTAAGTGAGCTTTTATACATATAAAAAACAATTTAAGCAATATTATTTTAATAAGCCAACATTACTTATATGTAATCCATAGACATTCGATTGATTTGTTATCGAAAAGTCTCAATATTGCCATATTTTATTTATGCCATATAAAAGTGCTTTATTAAGTTGCATTTTATATTAAATAATGTCTTATTACTTATTATTGAAAGCACAATTAAAACTATCGATAACTATCGATTAATGTGATAATGTGTTATTGGTATGTCTTTATAAGTTTTATGCATACCTTATTTTCCATGTTAATCAATGATTTAATTAATTTAATTACATAATACCGAAGAGCACAATTAAAACTATCGATAACTAGCGATTAATGTGATAAAGTGTTATTGGTATGTTTTTGAATTCATATGTTTAAATCATACCAAGTATACTCTTATCTAATATAATTTCACATTAACGAATACCTTAAATAATTAGAATACAATATCGACAATGTACACTGAAATCTATCGATAACTATCGACTTTAATATCTGCTTTTAATTTAAAGCAACTTTAACAAAAATGACACTACCATGCATAACATCATAATTAATTGCCCATAATCGATATATGCACTTATCGATAAAACGCTTGACTCAATCAACAATTCAGCTGGGCGATCCACTGTGCCCAAGTGGGCTGCGATTCGCTTTCGCTGATTGGCTGGTTAACCGCCGGGGGCGGCCAGCAGGGGACAAAGATGCTCAACGCTACCGTTTGCCGCCGTCTGGAACAAATCGGGTCTAGCCGTGGGCCCTGGGCTTTGGGCCCTGGGCCATGGGTCTGTGGTATTATTAATATTGCTGGGCATTTTATTGTGGCGCGACGTGGCCGCTGGTTGCCGCGCGGTTTTCGTGATTTATTTTTTAAGCAAATTGTCGCCAGTGGAGCCGCAAGCGCTGCTAAAAACTGTCGCCAAATGGGCGACAGTAACGGGGCCAATGAATAAACGACCGTGGGAGTGAGCAAGGGCGCGCGGAGGTGGCAGTGCCCGCAGGGGGTGAGCGGATGGGGGAGGGGGAGCGGGAGGGTGGAGCGAAGCCTGGGTGCTTGAATCGTGCTTGAGTATGGCAATGGCTACACTCAAAAAAATACAGGGAAAGTTGAAGTTTAAGTAAAGAATTATTAAATACAACTTTAAATTATATTTATATTTTTTAAAGCTCCTTAAACTATGTAAAGAACATTTAGTTAGCAACAGGAATTCAGGATAATTATACCACAAAAATAACATTTATCAGGATAATTATACAAGCGTAAATAATTGAAGCCTTTTAAATACCAGATAGTTTACCAATAAATTAAAAGCTTTTATAATTCTTTCTAAGGCTACAAGGTTTCTTAAGGTAAGTAATTTTAAAATAGATTTAATAAAAATAGAATTTGGTTTTAATTTATATGTTTGGCTTTTTTTTTTGAGTGTAATAGTTGCATCTGCTGAAGATTACCACCTTCCTGGACGGTCGCCAGTTGCTTCTGCTGCTGCTGAGCAAATGTCGCATGTGATTTTCCAAACTGTTTCCACGCTCGCTGCCCACAAAGCCCACAACAACAACAACAACAATAACAATAACAACAACAACAACAATTGGCGGGACAGCAGCTTCTGCTTCTGCTGCTGATTATCATCAAAAGATCGGAACTTGTGCAGAGACAAACGAAGACGCTCTCATGTGGCTCTTTGGAGCGCTCCAAGCTCGAAGCTGCCTTCCGTAGCCAGCGAGCGATTGTTGTTGCTGTGCCAACAATACCCTGTAGCCATAGACAGTTCGCAGTGGGCTATGACAAACCTCGAGTGTACTTAACATTAACTGCAGCTTTAAACTTGCTGGATCTACTTAGTTTACATCCCTCCTCTGTGAAGTACCGCATATATTAAGTTATTGGTAATAAAGGAGGAAGTAATTATTACTGAAATAATTATTTATCTATTTTCAATAAGCCTAATATTGACATCAGTTAAAAATGTAAGTTAAATATATCTTACATTTTTTTTTTTAAAATAATAAGTCTCAATCTATTTTAGTGACCAAGAAAAATTTGCTGATTTGAAATTCCTTTAAGAAAATGTTGGAAAACAAATTTTTAGTAATTTTTTATAATAATTTAATTTTTTATAATTAAAGTTTCATTGAATGCCCAAAGTTTTTGGATAAAGACTTATTTTTAGTATACAGTAAAAGGAATATATTTAAAACAAATTCAAATGCAAATTAGACCTGCAATATATATTAATGTTTGCCAAAATACATTTATTTTAGGTGAGTATTTATTTTTAATAATCTATTTTTTTAACAATAATTTTGTGTATGCATAAGCTTACATAAATATAATTATTTTAATTTTTAAACTTAAAAAATTTATAAATAACATTCCAGTATTAATTGGTTTATGTTTAAGGGCAACTTTCGTTCGGGAAATTCTTTAAAATTGTTAAGTATTTTGTTTCTCATGTATCTGTAAGACGAGTTAAGACTAATTACAGGGTGCGACCTGTTCGAGCGGGTTTTTACTAACAGCAACTGCTTTCTGTTGTTATTGTTACTGCTGTTGTTGTTGTTGTTGATGTTGTCGCAGTGAAAAGCGGCGCGTTATGCCCTATAGCCACAGTTCCATGTGGCACAAACGAGTGCAGCAAGCAGCAAGCGGCAAGCGGCAAAGTGGCGGACGGGGGCGGCAATCATTTTCGTGGCAAATTAAAGTCCAAGTGCGAGTCGAATTATTTCTTTACAAGTGAGTTACTGTTTTCATTGCGGCTCTTAATGTAACTAACTGTTTAGAAATATTTATTATTATTATTGTAGGTGACGTTGCCGCTAGTTTCTTTTGCCATTGTTATTATTCAGCATTGTTGTTGCTGTTGTTGTTGTTGTTGCTGCCTCGTTTAATCGCCTGATGATGATGACAACGACGATTATTAAAAACCACTCGAAATCTTGAAGACGCAGGCAGGCGAACGAAATTAAACGGCGGCCAGGCGCATCTAACCGCTACAGACCGCAACCACCAAACCACCAACCCACTGGGAGAGAGAGACTGCGCACCACGGACCACGGACCACAACTGTCCGCTCAGATGCCCACGGGCCGATAAGCCGCACCGGCAAAGTGTAGCATCGAGGATTACGAGCATTAGATGGGAGCTAAGCGGCGCTTTTAGACCAAACTTTGGTGCACATCAATTTCGTAGAGGGAGAAACACTTTAAGCTTACCCCGAAGTGAATTTAAAATCGAAGTACTCGATGCCTGTTGGGGGGGGCATTAAGTATTTAGTACATCAGGCGAGGCTAAATTAGAAAGACTTTTTAATTCAATAAACATGCCATGTGCTTAACTTAAAGATATCCTGTAGAGCCTGAATCTTATTTGTGTGCATACCTAAAATAAAATATAAAGAAATTAAATTAAATAAAATATATACAGAGAAATTAATTGATAGCATTTAAAGTGCTTCGGCAGCCATTTCCTATTATATGGGAAAGTTGTTCGAATCGTTTCCCAATTCAAAATATGAGATCATTATTAACAAACGAAAATCGACTCAATAAAAAATTGTTTAAATTAGTTTACATATAAATTTAGAAATAAGTTTTTGCTTGATGACCAAATTTAAAATGCTCATTTTTTGGTTGAGCTAAAAAAAAATTATAAAAAAATATTGAAAAAGGTAAAAATATTAATTTTTGTTTTATTAAGTTAAAAATTGATTTGCTGATAATTGTTAAAAATTGCGAAAATTTTTATTTATTTTAGTTTAAATAGAGAATTTTATTAGATTATATACATATGCATAATGTATATAAGCTTTTGCCTTTCTTAAGGACGCTCTCAAACAACAACTGTTGTGTGTGATTTAGGCCAAATTATACTTAATCTATTTGTAAACGAGAGATCTTTTCCAGTGTAGCTCAATTATCTTGTAATCGCAAAGTTCGCGGACCACAAACTAGATGGTTATGAGTGGTATCTGGAATGATTGTCGAGCCAAGTGCAACGACTTTTCGAGTGCACTTAAATTAACTTGTATGTCATACGCTCAGCTCTCGGACATTGCCAACACACACGCACACACGCACACCTAGACAAAGCAAACACGTGTATAGATATGGAGACAAAGATAACGCTCTGGATAGTTGGCTCTGTTCTGGAGTTGAAGTTGGTCGGTTGCCCTTGTCGCTTTTGCGGCTCAGTTAATGTTAATGTTAATGCGCTCCAAACTATTTGTACGCCTCTGCAGCGACACCAGCCCCCCCCCCCCCCCCCGCCCCCGCCCACCACTCGGCAGCTCGTGTGTGGCGCTCAATGTGTGTGTGTGTGTGTGTGCGTGCAATTGTGACCAGTGGGTTAAACCAATTTCACGCCGGTAAAGCGCCAAGAGCGTTGCAACCCCAGGCAAACAGCATTGAGAAGGTTCTCGTGTCATCTACCTTGGCCCATGGCCAGTGGGGCAGTGTGGTGCGGTGCGGTGTGGTGCACTATGTGGTTACTGCTAAAGCTAAATGTGCATGACGTACACTTTTGGACACACACACACACACACGCACACACACACATGTACGTATGTCGCGCTTTGATCTTGGGGCGTCTGAAACCACTGGAACCACCGAAACGACAACATCAAGTAGAGCACTTATCAAAAATGAACAACTTCTAGATACCCTGTACTTGCACATCAGTCAGTTTGAGTTATAGATATGACTAAAATGAGCCAACTAGAGCAATCAGCTTTTCCAACCATCTGCTATAAAAGTACAGGGTATACTAACACAAGTCGCACCACTTTCATTCAGTCAGTGGAGCGCAAAGAGACCCTGGACGAGTTAGTCTTGACTTGGCCACATTATCAAAAGCGTCGACTGGTCGCAGCTATTGTCAATGTTTTTTAACGACACACACACGCACACACACAGACAGACAAAGACAGAGACGGAGACAACGACGAGAACTCATATTAGGCCATTAAAAGAGCGATAAGAAAGTTCAGCGGAACTGAAGCGCGCAATTTCAGGCTTAGTTTAGTTTTAGTTGTTAGAGAAGCGAACCACAAGGGGTGGCAACCCAAGGGAGGGGGGGGGAGTTGCTTGTGCTGTGTGAGACAAACGTGTGTCCACTACAAATATCACGATCTGGCAATACATGCCACACAAAACACATGTCGATAGATCGCGCAGCGTGCAGTCAGCTCCAGCCATAATTTTCACAACGGCCCACAAGGATTGCTGGGAGGAGGGATGCAGACGGGGGGGTCTAAACAATTTTATTGATTAATGAACCATAATTAGAGACATTTACAATGAGCCACAATAATTCTTCATTACCCGAAAAGCAGAGCTTTTCTCGTTGCAAGTGCGCCAAACCGTTGCGCCACCAAAGCGGGCCACTCAACCACTCAACCACTCAGCCAAACCACCAGCAGCAGCAGCAGCAGCAGCAGCACCTACAACTGCCCTGGGGCGACCGCTGGCCGTGCCCCCTTGTGCCCCACCTGCTGGCAGTACGCAGTCGCCGATCGTGGCTCACGCGCACAACTCATTCAATTTCCGCGGCAGACACGATTCGAGCCAGGCCAACAGGCAGCCTGTACCTGTACTTGTACTTGTGCCTGTGCCTGTGTCTGGTCGCGAATTGGAACGAGATGAATGAATGAATTTGGCGTCTGTGCATTGCCAGCGTTCGCAATCATCTGAACTTTCAGTTGGCATCGGCCACATGGAACGTGTCAATCGCACACACACACATAAATACACACACACACAGAGAGAGAGACTCTAATCACTTCCGAGTACAAGTTCATAAATCGAAACATTCCATTCCATTTCATTTTCCCAGCATAACAACAGATAAACATGCTGTTAGCTGTTATCGATAGTCAGTAAAACTGTCGATCAATCAGTTAACGAGATTGTTAAAAAAAACTTAGCTTAAAGCTTAAATGGAAACAAGCTTAAAAAGTAATTGATAACAACAGATTTACCATTCAATCGATATCGATAACATATCGATATGTGACAGATATTATTTTTGTTTTTTGTTTTTTGTTTTCTGTAAGAATACAATACAATGCTTATCTGTCGATAACATATCGATAAAATATTGTCAATTAATTATTGTCTCTTGCAGACAATATCGATAATCAAACTTTTGCATTTCTACTGCCTTGTGTTTTGCACTTTTGCCAATGGGTGTGCGTGTGTGTGTGTGTGTGTGTGTGTATTGGCGTGTGTTAAAAAAGGCAGCTTCGATTCAATTACGTGCAGCTAGCTCATTGCCTCGTTTTATATTCTTGTGTAGGCCGTTCGATCGATTAACGATAGCACAGCCAGAGACTTCCACCTTGGTAGTTGGTGGGTGGGTGGGGGGGGGGGGGCTAGCTTTTGGCCAATGCCTTCGCGATGGCCGCCCGATAACCGCAAGCCAGCCAAAGCCAAAGCCAAAGCCAGTTGGCAGCAGCTCTCAAATGAGTTTTACGCCGCAATTTACAATGCATATTTATTTTGGGAAAATAAGTAATCAATGAGGCCGTGTGGCCAGCAGGGGCAAGGGCATGGGAAATCCAAATGGAAAGAGGAAGCAGCGAATTGGTATGGGAAAGAGCAGCCGAATTGGCACAGGAAGCCAAATCGACACGACAGCATCCAGCGCCCAAACTCCCTCCCCCCGCACCTCCCCAACTGAGGTCCCCGATAGCTCAGTTCCCGCTCGCAACTCAACAAATGTATAAATAAATAAAAGCTGATTTATGTAATTTCACAAATTGCGAGCACCTTTTTGCCAAGACTCGCTTTTGTTTTCACACTCAAAATGGGCATATTAGGTCCAAAAAAAAAAATTAAATAAAAATATATATAAAATTATTGGCATTATTTTAATTGCTTATTTTCTCTTGATGACTAAGTAAAGCTTTTTATATTTTGTCAACTCACAAATAAAAAAGAGTATTAAATAAGTTAAAAGAAGAAGAAGCACAGCAGAGTATTAAGTGGTTGGTTATGCCTTTCATTTGTTTTTTTATTTTTGCCTGTTGTTTTTTGTTTTGTCGAGCCGCCTCATGATCCAAATCAATGGCAATTATTAGCGGGCAGTAATCGTGTCGAGCTGACCAAGTCGCAACAAACCTGACCTGGCCCAACAACACAGAGAGAGAGAGAGAGAGAGAGAGAGAGGGAGAGGGAGAAGGAGTGAGTGTGTGTGAGAGAGAGAGAGCAGCAGCAGCAAGCCACAAAACAAAGAAGAACAAAGATGCTGAACTCGCCGCACGACGATCTTCATGAAAACGATGATCATGAAGCTCTCGCTGATGATGATGATCATTATGATGATGATGATGTTGTTGCTGCTGCCGCGGTGCGAAATTTAAATTTTCGCTCGAAACGCTTCTGGGGACATTGCTGCTGCTGTTGCTGTTGCTGCTGATGTTGCTGCTGCTGTTGCTGCAACAACTCTGGAGCAACTCTCGACCGGCACTTGCCCGGCGTTGGCGATGGCGATGGCGGACATGGACGTGGGAACTTTGTGTCTAGGCAGCTGCCCCATGGCAAACGCTTGGCAATCGCTGCCGATTGTCGACTGCTGCCTGCTGCCTGCTGCCTGCGTCCCCCCCACCCCCCCCCCCCCCCCCCCCCCTCCCCCCCCCACGCCCCCCCCACCCCGCCCTCCCGCGCGTGCCTCCCACCCCCCCCCGCCCCCCCCCCCCCCCCCCCCCCCCCCCCCCCCCCCCCCCCCCTCCCCCTTCTCCTCTGTGAATGTACAGTTGTAACTGCTGCTGGTGGTGGTTGCTGCCCACTCCCAGCGCTGTCCGAGGCAAGCAACAATGGTTTTTGTTGCTGCATCGATTAAATTGGTCGCTAAAGGTCGAAATTAAATCACGAAATAATTGTTACACCAAATAAGTTCTTCTTCTTGTTCTGCTCAACCACTGCTTTTGCTTCTTCTTCGTCTTCTTCGTCTTGAGGCTAGTTGGCATCTTCGTGCCGCCGGCTGATCGATCTATGCAACAGGCCGCAGTCTTAGCCTTTTGACTGACCGTCAATAGCTCTCTCTTTTTATGCCCCATCTCTTTCTAGCGGCTCGAGCATTATGAGAATCCTCTGCTGGCCAAGGCATTGGCCGCATGGCCTGGCCTTAACGTGTCCGTTTTGGCCAAAGTAGACGTAATGCAGCCCAAGGCAATTACCTCGTGTCACAATAAATTGTTTTTGCCGCTCCAAAGGGAACGGGAAACGGTGGGGGGAGGGGGTTAGCTGGCACAAGAGCAGGAGCAGGCCAATGGCTACAAATCTTGTTTCGACTGCCGTGTAATATGTAAATTGAAAATGCTAAACACCAGACATTAAAAGATACACAAACAGTTCGAGATACAGATACAAATACGGCACAGATACAGATACAAATACCGATTGAGATACAGATACAGAAACAGAGCTGCAAAAGCACACAGAAAAAAACAAATAAATGCTGCTGTGAATGATAAACAAATTTTAGAAATATTTTAGAAAAAATCAAATACAAATCATAGTTAAAATTAACATTATTATTTTGTGCAACTGATTGAAATTGTGCATCAATTCTTATTAGCACTGAAACCGATGCCTAACATTTAATGTGGGAATGCTTTTGATGATGTTGCCGGCGATTCCATTCTCTTTGCCTTTCTCTTGCATGCGGCAGCTAATTGAAAACTAAAAGTAGAATATCTATTTGGACAGAAACATAACTGCCTGTTGGTTGGTTGGCAACACACACACACACACACACACACACACACACACACAGTCAAATAGATGGTTTGAATTGACAAAACGATTGCCAGTGCAGCACAGTGCCAAACAAATTGAGCTATTGTAATTGCCCAAAACCGTTCAAATCCATCTTGTGGACGGACTGCAATGTAAACGGCAATACCCTGGCAAAAGCAATGCAAAGTACGTGGGGCATGCGAGAGTTACTACTGGGGGAATTCAGTGCCACGACTTCTTGAGTGGCATGTGAACAGCGAGCCGAGCTGCTGCTGCTGCTGTTGTTGTCACTGTGCTTGTACTTCTTCTTATTGTTGTTGTTGCTGTTGTTGTTGCTGTTGCGAAATGCGACCAGGTCTAAATGCAATCCAACGTGGTCCTCAGTTAGTGGGTGAGTGATGCGATGGCTTTTAGATGGCGCTGCAACCAGATTCAAGGTGCAATGCAACCGAAAGTCGAGGCAGCTACGCCTCTGTCTGTCCCCCTTCCTCCCTCTCACTCTGCCCTCGGCTCGCAATGAGTGATTGCCAGCAAGTCGAGCTGGGGTCAGGTGACGGACGACGACTTCGACTGCGACTGCGACTGCGACTGCGACTTCGACTGCGGCGTGCCATGACTTCACCGTCCCCACATGTTTGAAAATTACACACGATCATTAAAAGATTGTATTCATGTCGAGTTATTTCGCGCACTACAGTTGCCGTTTCTGCACTACGTACCTTAACACACACACACACACACACAGCCCCTAGATACAACCAACCCCCTAAAAACCCAAAAAAAATTTAAAAAAAAAAAAAAAAAAAAAAAAAAAAAAAAAAAAAAAAAAAAAAAAAAAAACACTTGCAAAACAATCAAAGCTTGAGCAAGACTTCAACTTAAATTAAATAAAAATAAATTGAAGAGAAATAAATTTAAAAACAAATAAAAGACACGAACAAGCTGTATTCACTATTGCAAAGTGTCACAAAATTTATAACTAATTAAAGAAAAAGCTTTAGTTCAATTTAAATCTATATTCCCAAATCAAATAAAAATAAATTAAATAAAATAGAATCCAACAAACAGTTGGATTTACTATAAATCGATTGCAAAAATAATAGTGCGAAGAATTTTATAACTAAATAAAAAAAAAAATAAAAAAATTTTTACTTAGCCATACATACATATATATATTCCCAAAATAATCTCAAAAATATTTGCAATCCAATTATATTATATTATATTAAATACAAACAGAAATATTTTCAATTTTCTACCCAAAATAATCTCAAAGGTATTTGTAATCAATTTATATATTTTTATATTAAATACAAAAAGTATTTTTCTCTGTTTTCTTTGTTTTTCATTCCACAAATATTGCGTTTATGTGTTAAAAATTAAACGTAATTAACTAAATATATATAATGAAAAATTAAATAAATAACTAAATAAATCCTTCAATAAGTATTTTTTACTCCTGCATTTAAAATATTGTAAGTATACAAATTATTGTAAGATATATTTTGCGTATATTTTCTTAAGTTTATTAGCTTAAAATGTGTTTAACAGTTAACAGAATATTGTTAACGGTTGGTCAAGAGACTGGCAGAGTATGTTGGCTTCGGCTTGTGGCAGGTGGCAGCGCATTGTTGTTGCTGTCGCTGTCGCTGGTTGCATGTCGGGCGAGCGTGCAACCGCTGTCATAAGCGGCAGCCGCGCCAGGCTTTAATGGAGCAGCAGCAGCAGCAGCGGCAGCAGCGGCCACATTAGCGCCACGAGGAAGCAATGACAGCCTCGGGTAGCGGGCAACCGACAACAGTCAAGCAACAACCAGCCAACAACCAGTAACAACAACAACAACCACAACAACAACAACGAACAACCAGGCAACAGGCACCGGCCACGGCGAATGGCAAACGGCAACAAGGTTGTTTGTCCGACATGATGATGAGTGTTTTAGGCGGCTGTGCCAACAACAACAACAACAACAACAGCAACAACAACAGCAACAACAACAACAACAACTAAGATATAATCATGACTGCCCAAGTTGTAGCCAAAGTTTTTAGCTGCAAGTGATCTGCGTCTTGAGCCGCCGCAGATTCAAGAGCGCGCCGCATGTAAATGAGGCAACGAGCCAAAAAAAAAAAACACTAAATAAATAAATAAAAAAACAAACACAAATACAAAACGATGTGTTTACTTTTTCAAGCCGAACTTTAAATGCTCTGGGATAATTTAGCTTGGAGAATATACGACGACAACTTGCCACAAATTACTCTATATTAAGTTGATAAGCTGCAAAGTTTGTCTGTATATATATGAAGACTAAAAGATAATTAATAAAGTTAGATTTTATTTTTATTTAATAATCTGATTGATTTAAATTGTGTAAAAATGAAAATAAAAATAAAAAATGTATTTGTTTGAGTCTTTTTATGATCTGCTTCTTATATTTAAGTCAGTTTAAGTAAATAACAAATTAAAAATACTATAAAAAAATTAAAAATATTACTTTTATTTTCACTTAAATTTAATTTATGGCTGATTGATTTTATTTAATAATCCGCTAAGTGTAAAAAATAAAATAATTGTAAAGAGTTATTTGTTATTTAACATTCATATTTATTTATGCAAAACTCTCCCTTTGAATTCCTTTTATTATAAAGCTGATTAAATGCCAAATTTCTCTAAATATGAATATTAAAAGAAAATTAAAAAAAAGAGCTTTTATTTTCACATAAACATAATTTATAGCTAATTGTTTTTATTAGATAATCTAATTGGTTTAAATTATTCCGTGAAGATATTCAAATAAACTTACTTTAATATTGTTATTTAATATTCAAGATAAAGATTTTGTTGAATGTGATTTAATAGTCCGAGCGGGTCAACTTTGATTTATGTGACGTCTGTGGCAAACGAGTGTATGTAAATTTTCAATAATACAGCATTAAAGGTAGATAAATGATAAATAAATAATATAAAATAATAAGTGATGGGAAAATCCAAATAACCGCTTAGTGTAAAAAAAAAAAACGTTAAAGCTGTCGAACGCAAAAGTCATAATGATGACAATGATGATGACAACGTGATGATGATGAATAGAATGGTGATGATGCCTCTGCTGCAGCGACGTTATTGTGCCAAGGTAAGAGACGGTTCCGTTGCCAAATAGTTGTTGTTTCTTCTTTATTTTCAAAAATTCTTAAAATAGAAAAGAAGGCAAACGCGACGCGAAGGATTTGCTGTTGTTGTTGTTGTTTTTTTCTGCATTTTTTTTTTTTGCCAGTCACCGTGCGCGACGAGTGCGCAAATCTGTGCAACAAATCGACAGCCTCTCGCTGGAGAGCTGGAGCCCAGGCCAAAAATCCGAATGTTGCCACAAATCCGTTGCACAACTCATAGTGCACGAAGAGCAGCGAGCATCGAGCAGCGAGCTTTGACTGAGGGTGAGTGTAAGCTGGAAGCGGTAGGGAGCGGGGGCGGGTGCGGGGGCGGGGGCGATCTACAGCTGCATGTCAGTGGAGCGCTGTGTGCCCCATGCTAAAGGTGAGCGCTGCTGCTGAAGAATCCTTTGAATTGTCAAAATATTGTATGCCAGATTCACTCACGAGTTGCCAACTTGCCCCACTTGCCCCATCTCCCCCCCCCCCCCTGCCCCTTGCTTGCCGCTTGCCGCTTGCCGCGTTTTTCTCAGCCGGTCATGGGCCATGCCACAAAAGCAATATAAAAAAATAAAAGAAGAAGAAGAAGAAAATGATGAAAAAACTAGGAGTGAGCGGCCCAAAGTCAAAAGCTAACAAAACATGAATAGGCGAACGAGCGACGGACCCGCTCGTATACATCGATACTTGTGGCGCGATACTCGATACTAAATGGCAAATGCAATAAATGTCCAGTTTGAAGCTATTGACACATTTGCATGCGGCATGTGGCATGCGGCATGCGGCATGTGGCATTCGATGGGTTCGGCATTGAACTCAGCCAAACTGCAGGTGTGTGTGTGTGTGTGTGTGTGTGTTGACAGTATTAGCCTGAAATTGTGATCAAATATTGACCTTTAATGCAATTTGACCCAATTAAACATAATATAAAAAATGGTATAATCTTATGTGTACTTTTATAAGCCCTTGAACTCATATGATCCTCTTCTAACTAAATTCATTCTGCTTTTGGCCATTTACATGCTGACTTGGCGCTGACTCGAACGCTATTCAAATTGAGTTGAAAAAAAAAACACTTAAATGCATTATGAAAGATTTATGAATGCATAATGTGAACTGCTGGAAACTGCACCACATTCCTAATTATTGATCATATGGCAATGTTATGAGCGGCCGGATTACAATTGGCTTTCGAGCAACACTTTATGGCCAACTTGTCTTGGCCAAGTCCGTGCTCAAGCTCAAGCTCGAGCTTCATACATAATGTGACTGCTGTGAAATTCACGATTCAACAGTTTGCTGCAAGTTGTCCCCCCCTTAGCCCCCCCCCCCCCCTCCCCCAGTCCCTTCTCTCCTCGTCTCCAGTTTTGGCCAGTTGGAGCCGTGAGCAATGAGATTTCCATGGTTTTCGGTAAGGAAAGTTCAAATTGCTTGAACTTTATGGTGTTCCAAATAGACCAGACGACTTGTGAACCAACTGGACGGCAGGTTGTCCCTTTTTTGGCCAACATCACCAAGTGGCACTCGGTGTTAGCGTTGTCAGCTTAGCCTTTTTCCCGTCAAATTGGCTTCTTTATGTTTATTGCATTTAAAAACACGAAATTTAAAGCATTATATTTAAATATTTATATAAATCTTATAAACTTAAACTAAATGACTACAGAAAAATATATAAGTAATAAAATGTTGAAGCTTAAATAACAAAGTGCTTTTATTTGCAATGTATTTTAAATGTAAATAAAGTGTTTTTTTTTCTCCATTTCTTCATATTTGATCCAGCTTTTTATTTGGCATGTTTCCAACTATAATTTATATTGACTTTTATTTTATTTAAAAATATCTCATCTTATTATCTTTAGCTTATCGACATCAGAAATGTTTATATATGTATATAAGAAATAAAAAGTAAAAACATAAGTGATAAAGTACGATTAACTTTTTGTCTTAATTTATTTATAATAAAAATATAATGGTTTTTTCTCCATCTCTTTCACTTTGAACCAGCTTTTTATTTGGTTTATTTACAATTTATTTTAAGCTATAACTTTAGCTGACTTTTATTCTATTTAAATATATAATATATATAAAAATCTTATAGGATGGCAACATATTTATTTATTAATAAATATAAGTAATAAAAAAAAAATTAAAAGCCAAAATGACAAAGTGTTATAAACTTTTATTTTCAATTTACATTAAAGAAAATCTACTTCTCTTCCACATTGAACCGGCTTTTTATTTGGCTTATTTCCAATTTATATTTAGCTATAACTTTTATTTATTTCTTTACAATTTGAAGCTTATTTTCGAATAGTTATCGTTAGACTTTTAAAATCCACTTAAAACAAACTACATAGATGTCAACACTGTTCAGTTGGCCCAAACGCTGGCTATGGCCACAGCTCTGGCCAGAAGGTGGCCAAGGGCCAGAAGACGCTGATGTTTATGTTTTTTTTTGTTGGTTTTTTTTTTTTTTGATTTTTTTTTAAAGTTTTCTTGGTGCGCTGGTTTTGGCGCTCTTCGGGTTCTGCGCCGGCCTAATCAAAAGTCAAAATCTTCGCTCGCTGCCCACAAAACGTGATGCAGTAGGAAAATGCTGACGATGACTTGTTGGGTTGCCTGCCGCATGCCGCATGCCGCATGCTGCATGCTGCCTGTTGCCTGCTGCCACATGATGGCATTTTGGGTGAATGCATAAGCTTGGACAATCAGCCAAGTAACTGACTCGCTGACTGACTGACTGACTGACTGACTGACTGAATGAATGACTGAAGGAGCGTCTCGTCTAACATGGACCTTAGCCATTAGCCAAATGGCGCAATTGCTTTTATTGGCGCTGCAGAAGCAGAAGCAGAAGCCGCTGCCATTGCGGCCGCTCCCGTTGACAACTTGGAAAATTATGAACATTTATTTGGGCTTGCCTCGGCTCTGCTGCACCTCACAACCAGTTGGCAATTGTCGCCGTCGTCTTCTGCTTCTTCTGCTTCTGCTTCTTCTTCATCTTCATCTTCATTTTCATCGCTGTCGCCGGCGCGAGATCTCGCACAATGCACAGTGGCAACCAAGTGAATGGCCCAGCCCAGCAGCTCTTGGCCATCTGGCAACGCGATTGTCTCATCGATTCACCCAACACCAAAGTGTGAAGCTGATGGAGACATTTTCTCCATGCACAACTTGTTGCTGTTCAAGTTATGAGAAAGAATGCTTTAAATGATTATTCTTACCTAATAATAGTTAATACTTTACTTTAAGCGTATAGCAATTAGTTAAAGCAAGATCCATTTCCAGTTATCTCAGCTGTTTTTCTTTTTTTTTGTTATTGCATATTTGTTGGGCAGGAAAAATAAGAAGCAGAAAAAAATTAAAAGAGAATTGTGCAACTGTCAGACTGAGAGTCTTTTCGGGGCGTCTGTTTGTCTGGGCGCATAATCCCATCGAGTAGATCTCACATATCTAATGGATTTTGCACACATTACGACAAACAGGCTTGCAATTCGCAGGACAACAGATGCAGTGCAAAGGATGTCCCCTGATGTTATCCGCAGCCTCGAGTACTTGAGAGAGTGCGCTCATCATCTTCTGGCCAAATACGGTTCGGGTTCGGGTTCGGGTTCGGATTCAGGTTCAGGTTCTCGGGGTCCCCAATTAAAATCAATCACATTTTGAATGCGCAGCGAAGCGAACCGACGAACGCTAAGCAGATAAAAACCATCAGCTAATGATCATCAGACTGATCAGTGCGATCATTATGATGATCAGGTCCCGCTCTCCCGCTCTTTCATGTGGTTAGTATTTTTTTCTGTTTTTTTTTTCGAGGCGTGCGAAAATGAATAAAAAACGACGCTACAGGAGAGAGAGAGAGAGAGAAAGGGAGTGAGAGAGAGAGAGAGATGGGTAGAGAGCCAGCACATTGTGTGTTATTTGTTAAAAAGAAGAAGAAGAAGAAGCAGAAAATACCGCTAGGCATTTGTTCGTGAAGTATTTGTGATCCTCCCACGTTTTTCGGCTTCGTCCGGCGCGGGTCCATTTTGCTATTTTCAGCAGGATGATGGGGCAGGATGTTGGTACCGCTATAAAAAATAAAACGGTCGAAGCGTCTTAAGTTTCCTTTTCATTTCTTTTCATTTCTTTTCAGCGCATTTCGACTGCTTTTGTCCAAATTAGAAAGCAGATACCGTAGAAGGTTGCCGTCGTAGGTGATTACCCAACAAACCCCCCACCCCCACTCCCCACCAATATCCCAACCAGCTAAAATATTCCTTAAAAAATATACGCATATCTGCATTAAATATATAGAATTGTATTTTTTGTATTTTTATTTGGGAGAGATTTTCAATTAAAGACACTGCATTGATTACTTGAGGCTTCAAAGGAGACTTTTAGTTGAATCCTTTTGTCGATGGAACCTGTAATAGCAAATGATGAATACAAATACAAAATTGGTGCTAGATAAATATATAAAATAATAAATATATAATATATATAAAGAGAGAAAGAAAGTTATTGAAAGTATTAACTGTGTTCAAGCAGAATTTAAAGCTGACAAAGATACGAGTTTGTAATTAAATTGTAACCTACAAAAGAAGATTTTTTATGATAAAATAGAATGGACACTGTTAAGTAAAAGAGTCTCTTTTAAATAAACATTTATGTATAATATTGTTTGGAATTAAAAGATTTGTTTCTTTATAGTGGCTTAAATATTTATTTACTCTACTTTTATAAGTAATCATAATTGGATATAATTTACTGAGTGAGATAACTATCTATAAGTTTAGAATAATTCTTTAATACCAACAACATACCAAGTATTTTTTTTAAAACAATCCAATTAAATTAAACAACTTTAAGTAGTTCAAAAATATTTATATATCTTTCAACAAAAGTGTCAACTCTGTTAAATCGAATGTTATTAAGAAAGACACAAAACACACTCTATGGAAATATATATGTATATACTCGTATTTAAGCCCCATTCAAATGGTTTAAGGTGCTCAACAATAGCCTCAACGAGTTGACACTTCATTTCGGGCCAATTTCATTATTGAAGGCCGTGGGATAGTTTCATATTTTCGAGAGATTTCGGAGCTGATGGTATCGTGTGGGTGTGCACCTGATTGAAAGGAAATGCCATGTGTGTTACAAATTTCCCAATGCCATGGAAATTATGAAAATGAACTGGCCGGCAGGGGCAGCCTGCAGGACAGCGATTTCCGGTGATTCTCACAGTCCGTCAGTGTTAATCGGACGCGAGTGCGCACATTATCTCTATTGCGCACTCCCTCGCACACACACACACACACGGACACGGACAAGTGCAGGACTCGGAACTGTGAAAAAATATTCGTGTATGCTGATCGCGTTCGTATCTGGCTTTGATCTATTATTCCATTTTCAGCGTGTTTACAAACACAGATCACACAGCGCCAGGGTGAAAGGTCAGCGCCTGCTACCTGCAGCATTTACCTGTTCCCCGACCGGACTGGTGCCCATCTGGTACCGTTAAGTTGCGGCCGCACAGCGGGAGCGGCCCAAAAAGGACAGCACTTGGCAGCCGATTCATTTCCGTGTCGACTGCGGTCAGTGGACTTCCTGGTCCATTGCCCGTCACTAATCCTGCCTGTGTTTTCATTGCTTTCCCAATGAAAAGCGTTGATGAGCCAAATTGCTTAGCCAGGTATATAAATATATATATATATATACATGAAGCATTATCCTTTGTCGGTCTGTGCTACTAATTATTGCCGGCGAAATCAAATAACCACAGCGAATGATCCTTTTGCGGATCTACACCTTAATTGCGCTTTAAGGAACCCAAGCCCAACTGGACAACAATCCAGACAAATCGCTGCAGTTAATGAAATCCTTCGAGTCAACCGATTTTGTGCATTGCAAACCAATTGCCTGAATAAGGAATAACATAAAAGAAAAGCCAGAAAATATTTGTGCTACAGGAGACGCAGCAAGGATTATATATATATATAGATATATATCTAAATAAGAGGCAATTTTATATTAATTTAGTTCTATAAAAAATGTGTTGAATAGGATTGAAATTATATGTTAATTAATTGGGTTGCTTAATTGCTTATTATTTTGTTTTTAATATTGCTTTCTCATATGTTTTTTTATATAAAAAATCCATGCAGTTTTATTAAATTTCTTTACACTCAGCCACTTCAAAAGCATTTGTTGACTTTAAGTATCTAAGTAATTATCACATTATTTGTATTCCCAAAAACGAAAAACGATATGGAATATTTTAAAAAAATTTTAAAAAAGTAATTACATACCTTACCTAACACTTTTGTTTGCTTTCTCTGAAGAACTCTCAAGTCAAACATTTTCTTTCCTCACAGCTAGAAATGTATGTAAAGCAAATTGAAATTTCATTTAATTTGTGGTTTATCCCAAAATACATTTAAGCTGAACTTAAGCTTGGCTGGCTGGTAGTTAATAATATAAACGAATTATAGAAATTAAACTAATTGATATGTGAATACTGGCGATGGCTGACAGGTCCTTAAGGAAGATTATTAAACATTTATTAATTTTAAAAACTGTAATCTTCTTTATTTTTGTGTTTTTTTATAAAATGATGAATTTATGTTTTTTAATAAGTCAGACTATTTTTAAAAAAGTGTTTGAAATTTAAGTATTGAATTAATCAAAATTATTATAAGATTTCTTTATATATATTTTTTGTATTATTATTTTATGTCTTTAAAAATGCAAGTGTTAACAAATATATTTATTGGATTATCTATATTAAAATTGCTTTTATTTACAATATTGTTATGATCATTATTATAATAAGATTCCTTTATATATATATTCTTTGTTTTATAACCTATGTATATAAATCACTTATTTATTTATTTGAATTTATAAAAGTAAAATTTGGCAAATATATTTATCAGTTTATTTTAAAAAAATTGTTTTTAAATAATATATTGAATTGATCATTATGATTATAATATTACTTTATTATAACAAATATTTTTTATTTATAAGATTCTATGAATTTTAACAATTATATTTATCAGAATATCTTTATAAAAATGACTTTTAATAAATGTATTAAATTGATAAATATTTTTATAAAATTCTATTATATATATGTTGTTGAATTATGACTTTTAAAAGAGTGTTTTTTTGGTAAGTATTTTTATCAGAATATCTTTATAAAAATGATTTTTAATTACTGTATTAAATTGAACATTTTTATTTTAAGATTGCTTAATTATATTTCCGTGGGGGTGGTGGCGGGGGGGGGTGGCCTGCGGGCGGGAGGGGGGGGGGGGGGGGGGGGGGGGAGGGGGGGGGGGGGGGGGGGGGGGGGGGGGGGGGGGGGGGCAGGATGGGGAATAATGTGCAGGGAGTGGTGGAATCTGGTCATGTGACACATGTGTGTGTCCATTTGGATGCCACGCTGCAGTTGTTGTTGTTGGGCCCCCTCCAGGTCGGGTCTCCGGGCTCGGGGCTCGGGGCTCGGCTCTCGAGTGGAGCACTGAGGCCTGCATCCGCTTGCTAATGATGACAACGCTCCAAGTCGCCAGCGAAATGCTTTTGTAGCCGCAGATGTAGCTGCATCTTATTTTGTAATTGTATCTGTATCTGTATCTGTATCTGCATTTGGTATATGTGTCTGTGTGTGTGTATCTTTAAGTGCTGTTGCACTTTGATTTATTTGGGCGCTTTTCAATTCCCACGACAGAGCCAAAGACATCGCGACCAGGCAATGCAGATGCACAATTCTATATATGCCATATGTAATTATATACAAACATCACAGTACATATATATTTGTATATATGAGCATTTGTCTGTGTATGCGAACATGCACTTCCTGTGCCCGGTGCGCAGATCCTGCGGGACGCTACCCGCGAATATTGAATAACCAGAGGACCCAGAATGCTTTTCAATTTTGAAATATGCATAAACCTAGCCTCGTCCGAAGTGGTGCAGCCAAAAGGGCTGAGCAAAAAACAGAAAAAAAAATCATTTACCCCTAATAAACCGGAACTAATAGAACGAATAAAAAAACTATGCAGCACACACAGAGCGAAAGAGAGAGAGAGAGAGAGAAAAAGGTCATAGACAATTTTTTATAGGCATTTGACATGGATCACACGGGCAGTTTTTTATGTGCACTTCCCATCTTCCTGTCCTGAGTCCTCTCGTTTCATTAGTTGACTATAATTTATTAATTTACATGCGTCCTTTGCATATACGCGAATGCCACAAGGGTTAGCGGCCTCGTTGTCAGCGGTCGCATCTTCAGGGTAACTTCATTGGCAGACCTCGCTGACCCGCCATACTCCATGCCGAATACCACGACAATGTCAACCAATTTCGCACCCCTCCTCGCCGCCGTTCGCCTTTTTTTTCTCTTTTTTTCGGGCAGGTCATGGAGTAGGTATAAAAAAAACCAACACCCAATTCGGGTTGCGAGGGGTGGTTCCACACTGATTTCCATATTGATCTAACTATCTATTTAAATTTGTATTTTTTTTTCACTTTCCTTAACTCTTTCCAAGCACACAGTTTTTTTTTTTTTATGCTGGTTTGCATGTGGCCAATTTAAAGAAAGCCGCACACAGCGAATCCTTGGGAAAGTGAAAAGTGATAAGAAATATTATTGGGTACAGATTTTGTTATATATGTAGTTAAAAGATCTGGCTACTTAGGCGAATGCAACTTTAAGCTAGGTTAAGTTTTCTATAACTATGCAGAAATTATTGCAATTATTTACAGAATAAATTATCTTTCCTTAAAGAAGATCGATTTTTAATCCCTTTTATGCAAACTTATTTAACTTTAGTTGAAGTCGCCCAATGGGGAACCAATATCATATAAATAAACTTTTTATTTATTTAATGTTCCCAATACAAGAATAGTATTTGGACTTAAATCCTCAAACTCGCTTGCTTCCTTACCTTGATAGACTTTGGTTTATAAACCTTATCCCTGCTCTTAGTAGCATCTTTGATGAAATCTCCCTATACAAACTAATTAATATCAAAACTGTTTTCACTATATAAATAAGCCAAATGAATTTCCCTTGCACTCCAAGTCTGTTTTACTTATTGTGTTAATTCATAAGATAGTTATTTATTTTATTTACTTACTTACTTAGAATCAATGTCTACCTCAACAATTAAATGCTCAAAAAAATGCATATAAATATAGATATAGTATATATAATGAATATAAAAATAAAACCAGTTTCTATTATTCATAAGTACATCTTGTACAACTGTATCTATCTATGTCTACCATCTGTATCTGTAGCTGTAGCTGTATCTGTAGCTGTATCTGTTGGAGTGGGAGGAGGCGAGTCGAAGCGGACGCAAAGTACAGTAACACAAATTGAAACGGACACTAAAAATAGCCACCCCTCCGGTGCGCTGAGGCCAACGGCTGGGGCGCATCAATACTGGCGACTGCATTGGGCCCCGTTGCTACAAGGAGCTACTGAGACAGAGGCCGCGGACGCGGCTGGACGTGGACGGTTGAGTAAATGAAAGACGCACAGATTCGAAATGACATTAAGTAAACAGAGTGGCAACCATGTCAATGTCAAACGCACTCGCCACATGGGCCATGCCTCGGTTGCACCATCTTCTGCACGCATGACACATATGAGGGGCAGGGCCGTGTGTAACGGCAAATATTGTTCAATATACTTTTTGGACACCAGCAACAGGACGCGCTATTTGATGTTGTGTAAGTACCGTTTGTATATCTGTGTGTGTTTCTCTCTGTGTGTGCGTGTGTGTGTGTAGTGTGTTACGCAGAGCACAGATAGACAACGAGTGTCGCCTCGGCGGCAATCCTCACAGTCCACGCTCCGTCCATGCATCTGCGGCAGGCAACACGAAGATTTCGTATCCAACGGATGCGCATGTTTATTTTAGTCACTCTTCGCGTATGTCTGTGTGTGTGTGTGTATGTGCAACGGTTATGCAGCGTGCAACGGCATCTAAGCAGCCAACCCTCCCGGCTAGGCCTAGTCGCACAGATATTGTCTATTTCGGTCCGAGATGTTTCTCCGGCCGTTGCCAAAGTCAAAGTCAAGTTCAACACGGCGATCGGCGCTCCACAAATTCATCGCCCCTCTCTTTCTTTCTCTCTCTTACAAACTCTTTTCCTCTTTGCTTCTTTTCCAACACGTAATTAGAGAGCTGTGTAGGAAGTGAAAACATTTCCGCAGTGAGCATTTCTTCAATATTGTTAAATTATAGATTTGAAGATATTTCAATTCGTGTTATGATTTTGCATTTAAATATGAGAATTAATATCAAAAAGATTAAAATAAGGCAAGCATTCGAAAATGCTTTAAAAAACATTAAATCAATATATAAAATCATATATAAAATGAAGCAAAAAAAAGCCATGCAATAAATATGTAAAAAATATATATATTATTATGTTTCTTCTATATTTAATTTTAATTAATTTAAGTGATTAAATATTAAAATGCCATAAAAAACGTTATGTAGAGTCAATATATAAACTCATAAATAAGTAAAAACTATGTATATATATATTTTGTTATTAGATGTTTTTAATTTAATTAATTTTTTTAATTTAATTTAAGGTATTAAATATATAAAGAGTCTAAAATAATAACCAAAAAATGACATATAAATGTTAAGTAAAGTCAATGTAAAAAAAAGTTATAAATTAAGTAAAAATATTATAAAATTAAAATATATAAAATAAAATAAACATGAATACCTATTCAACTGATTGAAAGTAATATAGACTAGAATAAAAGCCGCATCAAAAATGGCATAAAAAACGTTAAGTAACGTCAATATAAAAAAAATATATATAAAATGATTTTAAAAAAATAAAGTAAAAATCAATAAAATATATATATGTATTTATAGCTGAAGGGTAAATTTCAATAGACTTAAGATGCTTAAAGAAAAAATAAAATTAAAAAAAGTAAGTATTGGTCAATAAAATATAAATGCAAAATAAATCGAAAGGACAAATCGTACGCTAAAAAAATTGTTAAGGTCTTGAAGAGCTTAGGGATCAATTTGCAGTTGCCACGTTTTACTTGTAATATGACAATAACAAGTTTGCAGAGAAAAAGAGACAGAGAGAGAGAGAAAGAGAGAGGTGATTATAATGCAACTGATCTGCCATCCTGGCATCTGGTTGCTAAGCTGTGCGGCTTTGGCCCGAACAGGACCTGCAGCAAAAGTAGTTTGTGACTTTGCTGCGCCGCGCCAGGATTTGCCTTTTTCTGCGGCCAGAACGCGTCCAGGGAGAACAAAAGCAAATTGTTTTATTGACAGCCGCTGCATTCGGTCCGGCGATAAAATCAATTGTCCGTCCGCCCGTCCACCGTTTGACCCACGGGCGTATGCAAAAATTTGTTGCCGTGTGCCCGTCGCACGCACGATTTATCTAATCCATATTCAAATTTCGGACAATCCCCCACAGCCTGCCCCTGCCCCTGCCCCTGGCCCTCGAGTCGTCTCGACCGCTGTCCGTTTTTATGCAACATTCTGTTTGCGGTTGGGATTTACTTTTATTGATTTGCAAAAAAATTAGCAGCCCTCCAACCCTGGCCAAGAGCCGAGGGCCTGCACCCTGGACCAGGTTCTCAAATTGTGCAAATAGTCGAAACGTTGTGCAAATTTTTTTCAATTGTTTTGTTGTTTTTTTTCCCCCCTCTCTCTCGGTCTCTTTCTCTTTATTTAGCTATCTTTTCTTGTGGGTTTTATTTGGGTGTTACCCTTGATTAGATAATGCCCGGCCAAGGTTTTTTTTTCGCTGGCCAGATGAAGTGGGAACTCGACTAAAAACTGCTTTCTATGAGCATTGTTGCTGCTTATCATTTAGGACTTGATATATAAAAGTCGAATGTTTTTTTGGATTCTTGTGAAGTATAAAACCAATAGGCATAAAGATATCTTTGTATCAATAAAGTGGAAGGAGTCGCTTTAAGCTGGCAAAATAAATTATATTTTATTTATATATTTATTATTTATCTGAATAATATCAAAATATTGTAACCTAGTTATATTTATAAGTGTACATTATGCTTATAAATATATGTATGTTTATATTTTTGTTTTTATTTCAAGTCTTCTTTATTATTTAATATTATTTTTTTAAATTATATTATATTTATATTTATTTATAAATATTTGAATTAAGTTGAATAAAAATAGGTGATTACTTAAATCTTAGCCAGACAAATTTTTAGATTAATTGAAACTAGTTATTTTTATGGATTTCTTTAAAGTTATTTTAAAAAGTTGACTTAGGTTAATGAAAACCTTTTGTAAATTTAGCTTGTTTAATTTTGTTTTAAGGCACATTTAATTTAAAGATTTCCAAAATCAATAAATTGACTCGCTTTATAATTTCTTGGATTACTTGAAGTAGCTGTGTTTTAGAATAGCAGCTATTAAAAGCGATTGTAAGTGGCAACATCTTGGCTTTTATTTACTTCTGAGTAATACTTTGAGTGGCTCGGCTTAGCTGCTGAGTTGTACTCAATTCAGTTTAATATGTTATTCGCTGGAATCTTGGCTCAAGGCTGCACTCGAATACACTTCTTGGCCGGCTTATTGCACACGTTAGTCGCATTGACGAGCTGCTTCAGCTGTCCTCAATCAGATCAGCTTGTTGAACAGGCTCACAGCGCATAACCCATTCCAGTGAATTGGGCCATTGTTGTTGCTGCTGGGTGGCTATTAGCAGAGTTGCATCCACTTTTATTTATTTTTTTTTTTTGCATTTGCAGCAGCAGCAGCAACAACAATTGCGTGTTTGGTTTGGGTCTGCTGCGTACGTGCGTTGAGGCGAATGCTGGCAATATCCTTAATATCCTTATAGGACGATTGCTTGCATGCTGGCTCGCCATGCTCATCACATTTTTTTACGAGTCTTTGCGCCAGGACAATGGCCCAAAGGCCCAAAGGTCAGCTGAGTGCGAATGTGTGTGTGATTTGTTATTGTTGCTGTAGTTATTGTTGTTGTTTTTGTTGTTGTTTTTGCTGGCCTTTGTTTTGCGGTTTTTTATGTAATCTCACGTTTGACGTATTGGTTTCATTTGCAGGCTACATTTTGGCTGTCAGAACTGCAGCAACTGCCTGCGTTGGGTGGTCCTGCCTATCGCTCACTCCCCTCCCCCACCCCCTCCCCCTCCCCCCGCATCAGTGAAAATCAATCAGCTGAGCCTTTTGTTATCTGCATTCGACACGATTGCAGCGCCGCTAATTGGCAGCAAGAGCCACCCCTCCCACCTCCCTCCTCCCTCCTCCCGCCCCTTGGCAATCAGACACAATCAGAGCTGCCTATTGTTTTTGCCATCTCGTATGCAAATTGGCAAGGACAACACTTGTCAAGCGATTCGATTTGCTGCCGGGCTTTAGTTATAGTGGTTCATCAGATCCATTTCGGGCATCACTTAATTGATCTACTAGCAATAACTGTCACTCAGCCAAGAGCTGCAACAAACCCACATTGGGTTCAATAGTCCAAAATGAATTGAGCTCAATTCGAGCAACAATTTCTAACAAAAAGGGAAATATAGATAATGAAAATTAATAAATTGAATAATTTGAATAATTTGAATATACATATGACTAAAATGAACAAATGAATTATTTCTTTGCACAGCAATTTTTTGTTGAATTTGTGTTAAAATATAAAGAAGAAGGAAGGATCTCAAACACATTTTTTTATTATATTTATTATTTACTGTGACTTAGATTAGAATTTTCATTATACGAGCTCACTTTTTTCAATTCAGAACAGGAGCCTTAAATGAAACTCTAATAAGCAACATCTGTGGCACATTAGTTGAACTATTTAAATGAACCGTAGAGGAAAGTATCTGTAAAACATTTTCTGTGGATCTGTGGATCGGATGTGCCCCCGATCCCGTTGTCAACTCGTTGCCGTGTAATTGGCTTTGGTTGGGCTACAGTTTTGGATACAGTTGCTCTTGTGTTTATTTGAAGAAATTAAATGAATATAAACCGAAAGCCACTTGAAAATGCGGCGTTGTTTTTCTCCTGATCGGATCACAGCCGAGTTGAGTTGAGTTGAGTTATATATTTGAATATTTTCGGTTGCTCGGAGCGCCAGCGTTGTTGATGGACGCGACCAACTGCAGGATGTTTATTGTGTCACTTGAATCTCAAGTTGTCTCACTGCGTCCACTGTTCGCGGGGGTGTGCACAACACACACACACACAACACACACACAGAGAGAGACTTGTGCCCTGATTCCGTCTCATAAACATGCTCGCTTCGGATACCTTCGGCCCCTTCTCTGTTTTATTTATGGCATGGATGGATCTCCGTTATGTTAGGGCATCCCAAAAAACAAATAATAATAAGAAGAAAAAAAAACAAAAAGAGACAAGAAAGGAACTGAAGAGCGGCTCATTCTTTTACTTGGCCCGCTCTGTTTTCCTTTTGTCGATGGCCTGTCCGTTTCAAGGACCTGCAAAATGTACAGTTATGTTAAATAAACACAGGTCATTGATCGATGTGCCCCATAGAATTCCATTTGAATTTGTTTAACCTGAGCCAAGGAAAAATAGCTGATGATGTTTTGATATAGCTTATGAGAAAAGAGAACATAAATAAAGAATAAAAGACTTTAATAAGATTTATTATAGGGATTAAACAGAATATCTGGAATTGCATTAAAGTTGTTCGTATATGAAAGCCTTACAGTTTCAAAGTCAGCTCTTTACTATTCTCAAATCAGCTTTAAATAAAATGTTTCTGTTTTAATAAATGCCATATTTACTCTTGATTGTATAATAAAACTTTTTAAATTTGCTTAAGTATTTTCGATTAAAAGTTCTGAAAAGAAATTGACAATTGGTATTGTTTATTGTCAAATTGGTAAACAATTTCACTTTAAAATACTTTAATTGTGTTTTCAAAGTTGTTCAGTTTTGTTCTTTAACGTTTTCTTACTAATATAAATATCTTATCTTTAACATTTATTTAAGCTTTGGCTTTTATAGCATTCATAATTTAAGCCAGCAAGAAGATTTCCTCAAGTCTTTCTAATTTATTAAATTTCGAGTTTTAATTCTTTGCACCAGAGAGCAAAACTCAAACAATCACACACACACACACATGTGGGCTACATATGTGCACACACACACAAACACACACACATGCACACTTAGACGGCTCAGGAAACCCACCCCAAGAACGGTGGCCAAATCATGTCTTCCAATTGGCATTTACGTGTGCGCGTGTCCAATCAGTTTTGCTGGCGCCATCTGTGAGCAGCGCGGCGCAACAGTGCTCGCCAACAGGTGGCGCTTAATGTCGAGCCCCTTAAATCGAGCTGATAATCCTTTCGATTGTACACAAAAACCCATAATATCAATGGGAAGGTGAACAAAAGTAAACTGTAATTCCCAATTGGCATATTTTTATAGTGTAACTGTTTTGCAAGACTTTCCAATTGGGGCTAATTGGCAGCGACGCCGAGAAGTATGCTATACGCGATCGTTGCCATAAAAATGGTTGCTATAAAAACAAGCGATGCCACAAACCAAGTCGAAGATCGAGAGCCTCATCGATGCGAGGAGCCCGAAGGAAGGGGAGGAGGAGTAGGGACAGGAGCAGGAGCAGGGGTTGGGGGCGTCGCAGTGGCCAAGTTCAACCCCCATACAAGGCACATAAGCCAAGTATGTACACACACATGTGAGGCTGGCGCATGTGTGGGAGCAGCAGTCAGGACGAGGTCCGGGCGGACTTACCAGGGCTTTCCAATTGTGTATGTAATCACACACACACACACACACATACGCTCGCGTGCCACCCTCGCCTTTTACATATGGCCAAAAGTTAACGCAAGACGTGCCCGGGTAGGTTTTTTCGCCCACGGGCCAAACTGACGAGGTTCGTGTTGGGGGCGGGGGGCTGGGCAAGGGTGTCGCAACTGGAACCCGGCTATATGCTAAATATTTTGCAAGTGTGTGCGTCTCTCGCGCACTTTGTGCATGTGACATACAAGTTGTTGGTGGCGGTGGTGGTGGCGGTGGTGTTGGTGGTGGTGGTGGTGGTTCGCACTGGTCACACGGGCCAGTGGTGGTTTGTGCACATTTCGCAAATGTTTGCCCGACGCGACCAGCGACCAGGCGCGGGCAATATCCAAAAGCCACCCACTCCACTGCACCACCCCGACCACGCAACCGCCCAACCACCCAACCACCCAACCACCCAGTCAGCCAACTCGCTTGCCTGTATGTTTTCCTGTATATTCTGGCCATATAATGGCAATCCATACACACACACACACAAAGAAACCACCCTCTCGGCTCCACACAGCTCCCTTTTCTTCGGCGTCTACACTCAGCGAAAAAAGGTCAAATTTTTGAGTAATCAAGCAAATCCTTTGTCTGAAAATCTGAGATAAATTGTTTGTATAACAAGTCAAGAGAATAAAATAAAGCTTGAATGCTATTTTGTCGGACAATTAAGAAAAATGCTCTAAAATACTTTTTGACACATTGACAAAAATAAAATACCAAAAAGGATAATTAATAAAATTAATTAAATACTTTCTTTGTGTACATATTAATATGGTCATATTTGTATATAGCAAAAATATATTTGCATAGTAATTATAATTAATTAAATACGTTCTATGTGTACCTATTAATAAGAAAATCTATTTATATATATGTACATATATATATTGTGTGTCTTTTCTCTCAGTGTAGCTGCTGTCCGGGGCTACCTTTGTCCCCGCCTCCCCCTCTCAGCTACTGTTGGCCGCCCTTTCCTGCCATTTCCGGCTGCATCATCAGCGCAACAATGTTCGCAAAAAAGGACATTTTATATGTGCGCCATAAAGGCATTAGCATTATCGCTCGTTATGTCCTCGTGCGCTTAGACTCCCACTGCCACCCTGTCTGTGTTTCTCTCCCTGTCTGTGTGTGTGTGTGTGTGTTTGTCCACCCTCAGAGCTGAAAGCGCGACAACGGCATATGCAAATGAGGCAAATTCGTAGGAGCCATCAATACACATAGTTGGGCAATTCCAAATTCGAATCCAATAAAGCGCCCGCCCAGGATATTGAACTAGCTGCCCAGCTGGGGTTGCCATGAATCCTTCGAGAGCCTTTATCATATAGAAAGCATCTATTGCCAGCTATTGCCATATTCGCATCGACTTTATAACTTTACTCTCTTGCAAGCTAGTCACAGGGAAAAGTTACTGAGAATAAATAAGAAACTATCTAAGGGAGATTATTTATTTATGTTATTTATATTCTATTTAAATTTTTCAGCTTAAATATTAATCAAAGTATGGCAAGTTAATGTCTATAAGGTAATCTCCATATGATACTAATAAAAAGTAAAAGCTTTAAAGATCTTGTGAGGAATATGAACAAAAATTTAGCTATTAAGTTTTTTTTTTTATAAAAATAAAAGATATTTAGAAGATAAAAAAAATGTGTGAGAACGCAAAAACAAATCTAGAGAACGAGTAAAGAAAGAATAAAAGGTAGAGTTGAATAGAGAAGTGAGTTGAGGGAAAAGAAAAGCTCAAGGTAGAAAGAACGCGAAAGAGAACTAAAGAAAGAGAAAAGGTAAAGAAAAAGATACACAGAAATAAATATAAAAAAAGTGTTAATATAAGGCAGCATACAGATAGAGAGAGAGAGAGAGAGAAAAATGAAAAGATATGTTGTCAAAGTCTTTTCTATAGAGCATTAGTTAGTAGATCTTTGCTACAAGCTAGCATTGGCCTTGATATGCTCAAGCTCAAACGCTGGCCACACACAGGCTACACACACACACACTCACACACACTCGCACACACACACATGTTGGAGGCAAAAAGGAAAAGAAAAAAAGTTGCTAAAGTTCGCCGCAAATTCCGCTCCCCAAAGGAGCTTCTTGATGGCAACTTGTGCAGCTGAAGAGCATATATGAATATGTGTATATGTGTGTGTGTGTGTGTATGTGTGTATTTGTGTGTATGTGCCCGCTGGATCATTCATACATAGATTTTATATACTGGCAGGCTTCCAAAGCGCATTAATCTAACGACCACATCCGGCATACAAAAGCTGCAGCAGACGACGGCTCCAACTGTGGTCTGCGGTCTGTGTGCCTGTGTGTGTGTGTGTGTATGTGTGTGGCTGTCCTTATACATTGCTTATGCTTATGTCCTTTGCATATTTGTCATTTGGATGGCGCTGGCGATGTTCGCAACGTTTGCAAATTCCCGATTTTGCACAAATCCAGCAAAACTGTCGCTCTATATATGTATATATTTGTATATATATATATATATGTATATTTCTCGCTCTCGCATATACGCTTATTCTCTCTCTCTCTCTCTCTCTCTCTCTCTCTGTCTCTCTCTCGCTCCCACGCTGTGTGGCTGTGTCGCTGTCTCCCTTTTTTGTCGCTCTATGCAAATGCGACGGTCTTGTCCACGCCCCTGAGACGATGTGTACGAGATGTTTTGCATATCAAAAATATAAATCACTTGGCGTAAGACCAGCATCCAAGCCGCCCTTACCCCCATTACCCCCATTACCCTTAACGGACCTGGCCCCATGAATGGATGGATGGATGGCCTCTGCTCTGCACTCGTTTCGTATCCGTTGGATTCTTTCTTTTTTTTTTTATTTTTTTATATTTGCGATTCTTATGCAAAAGCAGCGGGCGGCTTTTCTGATTTTTCTTTTTTGCTGCCAATATCAATGTGTGTGTGTGTGTGTGTGTGTTTTACTGTGAATTCGACAGCTCGTTCCATTTGATTTCATAGCTCCACGCGCGAACCACGAACCGCGAACCACATTCATGCCAGGCATTTCAGCCACTTGGTCCGCAGTTCGCAGCATTCCACAATCGACTGCTAAGTTCTGATGCTGCCACGTTGCCACCCCTTTTTGCCACCCACCAGGCACAGTTAGCGCCAGTTTGAACACTTTTTGCGCAAATGTTTTCGGTTTAGCGTTCGAATTCCGAAACAGTACAGTTGAGTATGCCAGGCCATGGCATTTTTGTAGTACACACACACACACACACACACACACATACACACACATGTGCACATATATATGCTATTGTGTATGGTACATGCGCACACCTACACACCCATACACACACACAGAGATTGGGTGCGAGCGAGCTAGCAATAGCAATAGATGGGTTGAGGCTGCTTTCCAGAAATTGTCTTGTCTTATCGAGAGGTCAACACAAATCACAGCAAATCAACTGAGAACCAAGCTAAGCAACTGCCGCTTAATAAATACCCTGTGTGCATAAATATAGTATGTGGAAAGTCCAGCCCAGTCTAAGCTAAGATTTATTAGACCAAACAAGGCAAAAATTAAAAAGAAAACTAAATTATAAAAAAAACTAATACTATATGATTATATATACATATATATACATATACAATATATGATATATGTATTAAATTTTCGACACATGGTCTTAATGGCAGTCTTATAATTTATTAATTACAAGCTAATGAGAAACCTCTTTTATCTCATTACGAACAAACGCATTTTAATAAAAAAAAAACTATCTTCAAAAATTGTCTGCAAAAATTTAAGGACACTTAAAAATTGTTAATTTTCATAACAAAATAGTTTTATGAAAATAAGCATTTTAAATATCAGCCAGTATATTTTATAAACGTCCAATCTTAGCCAAGCTTTATTAGACAAATAGTCTTAAAGATTTTCCTTTCGACATGGAAAGCATATTAAAAAGGCAGCTAAATTAGAAAAAATAAAACTATATTAACTCATATATATATATTATATGTGATATATGTATTTAATTTTCAACACATCATCTTAATGTCAGTCTTATAAATTATTAATTACAAGCTAATAAGAAACTTCTTTTATGTTAAGTGCATATTAAATCTCATTAAATAAAACAAAATCTAAATTTAATTTAAAAAGATAAAAATTTAATAACAAAATAATTTTATAAAAATATATGCATTTTAAATATCAGCCAGTATATAATATAGTCGGTCAATCTAGAGAATATTTTTATAGCATATATAGTCTATGGCAAAAACATATATTTATGGCAAATTTTGACAGAATTATTGTAACTCTTATTATATATATACATACATATGTATGTACTAATGTGTATAATACCAAATATGATTAAGCTATAAAAAACTCAAAGGATTCTCCTTAAAACTGTCGCTTTCTAATATTAATATTAATATTTCTCACCAATATTACTATTTAAAAATTTCCAATTCAAATGTTGTCATTTTCTTTTGCCATATACCCTGTGATCAAAGTATTGTCCATATCTTAGCATGTACAGTTTGCCGTATTTACAACTTGTCATGTTTGCCCTCCTCCCGCTCCTCCCCCTCCGCCCCCGTTTTACGGCCGCCGTTTGACAACGTCCATTTTGTGATTGCCTATTTTGCCAATTCGCTGAAATGCGCCACGAATTCCGCACAATTCCACCCCGAAAAGCGGACGACGCAAAATTTCTGTTTTCCTTTTTTATGTTTTTGGTCCACAGAATGCAATTGGCACTGACCACACCCTCCCTTTCGTTCCTTCCTTTCCTCCCCTACCTTCCCTTCCCTGCCCTGTCGTCTGGCCTTTGTCCTGGCTGCCTGCACTGCGAGGCGAGCCGAAAAGGACGCACGGACACGAGCCTATTGCCCGATGCCATGTGGGTTGTTTCTAAACAATGTGTGTGCGAGTGAGTGTATGTGTGTGTGTGTGTGTGAGCGTGTGTAGCTAAATTGACCAATGTGCAGGCGGCCAGAACTGCAGGCGATGGCGTCGCTTGAGCACATAGAAAACCATGTGAACACATTAAAAGAATCATAGAAAATACAGTCCAACTTCTCTATAACGAACTTCCGTATAACGAAGATTTCTTTATAACGAATTTTATAAAATAAACACTGAATTTTCTTTATATTATAAAATAAATTTATATGACGAATTTTCTTTATAACAAAGTTTTCTTTCGGTCTCTTAAGCTTCGCTGTACAGAAGTTTGCCTGATGTTATTAACTTAATAAAAATGTATTTCTATGTTTTTTAACAGCTAAGATTTTCCTTAAAAATTACGAAAAGAACGCAAAATATATATGTAATAATTATAATTATTTTGTTGTATTTTGTCTTCACTTTTATTTGTTTATTTTTGTATTCAACTTGAGCAGCAACCATGAACAGAACTCTTAAAACATTTAAGTTAAGCGCGTTTATTTTTATTTAAAATATTTGTATACTTAAGCTACTATTTACAGTAAAGCTTGCTTAACCAAACCCCTTTGTTTAGTGGCTTTTGAGCATTTTCCGCGAATAACAATTGAGAGTAAGTGCTTTGTAATATTCCTCAAAATCATATTTATTCTTAGCCCGGCGAATTAATTTTAGCCCGTTTAACGCTTATCTGTTGACCGCATTTGTCAGTTTCTCTCCCTCTCTCTCTCTTTCTCTCTGTTTACTGGGCTAACTGCACCAATTAGACACAGCTTATTTCGAACTTTCGCAACTGCTTCACTTGCCACTTGCCACTTGCCGCAGAGACAGCCGCAATCGGTGGCAGAAAAAATAAAATAAAAATAAAACGTGAGGGCCAAGAAAAGGAATTTGCTCAGAGTCAAGTGTATAAACCAGCTAATAAATTATGCAGCAGCCGCGCAACTGTGCAATTTCATGACTTCATTTTACAAGAGCCCATCCACCTGCCCCCTTTCCACTGCTTCACCTCCCCCCTTTCGCCCACTCTCATCAACGAAGTGGCGCCACTTTCACTTTGGCTTGGCAGCAAACTTGTCAACTTGTTGCACACCGATTTTTTTTTCTTTTGCCTTCTTATCTCATTTGAAATTATTTGCTTTAATGGCACAAAACGAAAAAAAAATAAAAGAAGATAAAGACAAGAATGAAAGCGAAGGAAACGCGTGAAAAGTGTGTAAAAGCTGGGAAAAACAAAGCGGGCAAAACAAAACGCCGGCAAATAAATGGCGTCTCGCGCCTGCCACGCCCCCTGCCCACCGCCCCCGCACCCGACCAATCTGCGCCCTGTCGCGCGACAAGCTAAATAAAAAAGAATAAAACTTTTTCATTACATTTCCCATTTCCGCATTAAAGAATTGCGCGACGTGACGACCTTGAAAAAAAAATGTGAGAAAAACAGCAGAAGAAAATGAAAACAACGACAATAACAAATAAGAGACGAAGAGCCAAAGAAATAATCATAATAATAATAAAAATGGCAGAAAGAGCCTGAAAATAAATCAGTCTACAGTCACAAACACACTCACACACACACACACACTCGCAAGCAGACGCCAAAGGTCACAGCGTGCAAGGGGAAGGGGGAGGGGGGGGGGGAGACACCGCTTACATTATCCATAGCGTAATTTCTAACAACAGGCAGAAAGCCAGAAAGCAAAACGAAGAAGAAGCGAGAAAAAAAATGAGCTGCGTTGAAAAGAGGCCCGGGAAAGGGGGCGGGGGGCGTAACATTGTGCACCCTGCTAGGGGGGGGGGGGGGGGTGTCGGCTCAATGTCGTCAATTAGAGACTCATTACGCTGCCATTGCAGACGGTGGCCAGACTTAATATACAAGCCCCCGCACACACACACACACACACACACATTCCAACATTTATATGTATATTTATAAATTTCTGCTTTTTACGTATATTTTTTTTTTGCTCGTCTTGCTTTATTTTGTTTTCGCCTTTGCTTTGCCTCGTCGTTCGTCCTTGCATTCTTTTATTGTTTCTTTTCTGCTCGCGACGCGCTTTGTTGTTGTTGTTGTTGTTTTTTTTTTTAGAAAAATTCATTCATGAAAAGAAAAGCGTTAAGTGTGAGGCACTTGGACAACTTTTGGTGTTTCAGCAGTTTGTAAAATGTTTCAGCGGTTTGAAAAATCCCCCCCCCCCCCCCCCCCGCCTCCACCACCCCCACAATTACAAGTGTTTTGTAGTTGAGTCTAAAACGGTGCACAGTGTGCCCAGATGAGACCAAACAAAAGTTAACTTAAGTTTAAATAAATTAATTTAATTTATTTGCTTTTATTAACTAAGCTAGTAATAAGAATTGGTTCATTAAGTTTATTAGCCATTAAGTTTGGCTAAGAGTTTAAGCCCAGTTTCTCTTAGCTGTCAAAAATTTTAAGCTGCTATTCGAAAGATTTTATTTTTTATTATATTTATTTTTTACTATTCTATATAATAATTAAACACATATACTTATTTCCCTGAGGTACATATAAAGCATTTTATTCTTTTGTTGTTATAGTTTAAAATATTTTTGCAGGCCTTAAACATTTAATAAATATTTTATTTTTCCCTCTCAATCAATTAAAGCTTAATTAACGTGATTTTCAGTTGGTTTCGAACCACTGTGCGGGTCGACGCGCCGCTTTGGCTGTAAATAGATGGAAAATTGTGGCATTTAAAATTAAAATTCAAATTGAGACTTGACTGGCAAGGACGTGCCAGCAGCCAACAGGCGGCACTAGACGAGACGCGCCCAGTGGGTGGTTGGGTGGTTTGATGGAGGAAGTGTGACTGCCAGCAGTTTTCTATTTGCATTTCGCTTTTCTTTTTATACACAATTTTATATATATGTATGTATATATATTTTTTTTATGGCGTCGCATTTTTTAAATGCTCGCAGCAACAGTTGCTGCTGTGGCTGCTGTTGCTGCTGCCTGGCAACTGTTGCTGTGCTGCAAGTTTTGTGCTTTGAGTGACCTTCAATTTGCTGTTTGCTGCTTGCTGCTGGCCACGCCTACCGCCCTGACCAGAGGCAACCAAGCGGCAGTTGCATTCATTATTTATGCCAAGTGCTTGTCAAGCCCAAAGGACACTTGAGTCCCAGCGGGTATATTATATATATATATATATATATATATATATATATATATATATATTTTTTTTTTTTAATTTAAAATCATTTTCAAAATAGTTACATTTGTATGCACACACACACACACATACAAGGCGATGGCGTGAAGACCACTTGAATAATTTACATTCGAAGGAAGCATTGAGCTTCCCGCTGAATGGCCAGCGCCGCTTTTCGGTGGTGAATGCCACGAAGCTGTCTCTGCCTCCCAGCGGGCAGCTCATCCAGCCATCCAACCAGCTGCCATTGTCGCCTTTATCGATCACTCGATCGATCGATCCTCGCAGGCGACAGTGCGTAAGGAAGAAGAAGTTCCCCAGCGACGCTCTTCACATTGTGAATTGTCATGATCATCGCCTCAGCGCCTCAACTGATCACGATAAGCTGCCTCGAGAGTTTTCTCTATTAGCTCGAGAGATGAATAACAATTTAAAAGATGCCTTAGACTCCTTAATAAAATGAATTAATAACAGGGTATATTTCAGCTGTGCAAACTCGTGTTAGAGATTTTAATTAGTCAAGAAGATGAATTCCTTTTCGAACCTTTTCATTTGATTGTAATACAAAAAACACACAAATAATTAAACGAAAGGATTTATTTACTTATTTTTAAAGTAATTTTTTAACGAAAAATTCAAAATTTGCATATGGCCAAAATAAGATTTAATTATGTTTGTCTGAAAAATTATTATAATTAATTATATATCAACTGATTTAATTATATTTAAGATTGTGTTATTAAAATATATTCCGTAGCTAGCTGCTGCGTTGTAATAATTATGATTAATACAATATTGTTGTAAACAATCTTTAGTTCACACTCAATAAATGCTATTTATATACAAATATTTATTTCACCCTTCTTCAGATTGAATAGTAGTTAAATTCACAATCAAAAGACATAAATTAAACTGAGATGCGGGCCATGAAAGATAGTTTTTGGCATTTGGGAGATATTTTTATATTTGGTATATGGTATGTTTTTTGTATATATGTATACGGGGCAACAAAAGTAATAATTTTCACGGTGTTTATGCTGCGTGTGTCATGTTACACACACACACACACACACACACACATGGATACACACTCATTCTGGGCAGTCACCCTTCCCTTGTTGTTCGCTGCCCAATTTGCATGGGTAATAATTTTTGCCGGCAGATCCGCAGCTACAGTTAACCGTTACAGCGTCGTCTGTCAATCGCGCTCAACGCGAAATTTATACCTTTCGATTTTTTATTCATTTTTGAATTTTAATTAAATGGCATCGTCTAACCTCCCCATCCCACCCGATCCCTTTCCTCCAGCGAGCTGTCGCCTGTTTGCATATTGCAATTTTTTTTTTTTTTGTTTTTGGTTTTACATTTCCCGGTACGACAACTCGGGGGACTCGGGCCTGTGAAATGCGCCTTTCTCTAATTGCGGCACACATGTAGCAAAGGGGTTTCCTTTACACACACACACACACACGCAGACACACACACACACACACACGAGTGTTCGTCTTGATGCTTTGAGGGATTGGTCTTCAGATTGCATATCCATCAACGGCCCAGATAATTGAAGTCGGGCGCACATGGAAAATTTACATGCCCGGCTTAACCCCTACCCTTAGCCCCTACCCCTGCAAATTTCAGTACCCTCCTGGCCTGTGGTTTGTGCATTGTAGGCCCTGTAATTTGATTACGACGAAGACGCTGGGCGCACCGAAAAGACATCTGAGCCGCCGTAGGGCCAAAGCGGTCACAGGTCCTTTCCCAGGACCTAATGCATTTCCATTTCCATCATCTAGCCCGCGTCCGCATGCAAAGTACCCGCCGTGCAATTAATGCAAAAAAAAAAAAAAATAAATAAAAAGGGGTGCGAACTCGATTTAAGGACAACAACAAAGTTTCCTTTAAGAAAATTTCGCACGATAAGCAAATCCTTTCGGATAATTTGCATTGCCGTCCCAGCAAACGCAAATTTTTGATTGACAGCCCTTCGGCTTGGGAACTCGCGAGTTGTGCCAGAAAATCGAAAGATGAAACCTTAAACTGTCAAATGTTACATTTGGCATGCAATCACATTAACTCTGTTGTCAATCAAAAATACGAATTACAAATATACATACATTAAAAAGAACAAATATTATTAAACGTTGATCAAAAGAAAGCTTAAATTAAGTTCTTTTAAAGCTTAAGAATCAAATAAAGTGTTCTAGTTTTGAGAGAAGAAATCACAGCTCTTCAATATTCAGTCCAATAATTAATTCAATATAGTAAAAAACACTTTCGTTGCACGTTTAAGGATAACGCACAAAAGAGAATGTGAAAAATCAACTAGGCATGTTTAATTTTGAAATCGAAAGATGAAACCTTAAACTGTCAAATGTTACGTTTGGCATGCAATCACATTAACTCCTTATACATATATTAAAAAGGACAAATATTCTTAAATGCTGATCAAAAGAAAGCTTAAAGTGTTCTAGTTTTGAGAGAAGAAATCACACTTATATCCAGAAGCAAAGTTCAAGAGTATCCGATAATAAATTCAATCTATTAAAAAACATTTTCGTAGCACGTTTAAGGATAACGCACAAAAGAGAATCGCTAAAAGCAACATGGCAGGTTTAATTTTAAATATCATTTAAGTAACATTTTATTATTATCGGTTTGTTTGCAGCTTCTTTTCGACGGGAATAGTATAAAGTCCCAAGTGTTTGCACAACTGGGATTTGTTGTTGTGGAAACTGTCGGTTCCATTAACGCGAAAGAAAGTAATTACATGCGCTCAATAGGTATAAAATAAAAATATGTCTGCTTGTGTGTCTACGTTGGAATATGTGTGGGAAAAATCGATGAAATGTTTTTTTCAATTTTATTAATGGACCTGCACAAGTAACAGAAACAATCTAAGTAAGTAGACTTTATAGTTGATAAATATTACCAATAATTACATTTTTAAATAAATAAATAGAAAATAAATAAAATAATTATTTCTTTATATTTATAATAAGAAGTTATATCATAAGAATTCTATTTTGTTTTATTATGCGTAGCTTAGAATTTTGAGCATGTTTTGAAGTGAATTTGGTAAACCGTAACAATAGCTAGAAATTTGTTTAATTAGTTTTTCCGACAACCCATTAGAATAAAAGGGAAAAGCTTGTGTGAAAATGGTTGCCAACGTAACATTTTCGGGCGCTGTCAAAAGTTGTAAACTTCTCTGCCGTAATTGAAAACTGTACAACGACACGCACACTCGCACACACACACACACGCACACACACACGCATGCAGAGCCACACGTCAGCAAAATGTATTGACTTTTAACTTGGCAACCCCTTCCCGCCCCCCGCCCCCCTTCCTCCCCCTGGCCGCCCACAGCTTAAGACCCATTGTTGTTGTTGTTGGAAACAGCGCGCAAAGCGCAGCAGCAAAAGATGAACGAGCAGCGAATGTGTGCAAAAGGAGGGGAAGGGGGGGTGGGGGGTAGTCGTAGCAGAGCGCAGATAGGTTGCGCTGCGGCAGGACTCAGGACACAGGGCAGGAGTAAGTGCTGGGCCTGAGACTGGGACTGAGAATGGGGCTAGGGTCCAGGCTCCACACACGGTTCAGTTCGGCATGTGCGAGTATTGGCCCAAATGGCAGCGAGTCGTGAATCGTGACAATGTCCACACACACACAAACACCCACGCACACACACACACACACACATACACATAGACGCAGCAGTTGTTGAGCCAGCGAATTTCACTTAATTTGTTCTGCGCTGGCAGCCATTAACATATTGAAATCGATTTGTTTGAGCGTATATATATACACACATATATATACATACATAACTGCTTGTGTGTGTGCACTTAATTAGAAACCATCTGACATTTATGTACTTACATAATTCATTATATACATGCGTTTAGATACATTCATATATTTCTCTATCTACATACACACATACTTACAGTGGTCGCTCCTAATTGAGCTTCTACACTCAGCGAAACATTTTGTGAAAGTCAAAAGTCATTTCAAAACATTAGCTTAGTTTCATAAATTAACACATAAAAAATATATATATATATATGTAAAGAAAACTTCTTAGTAAATATATAAATATTAAGATACTTTTTTAGATACATTATATAAGATAAACGATAAAAGAAAAAAAATTATTGAAAATAACTAAATGTAAAAATAAATAATTGTATATATTGACATATATATGTAACAAATATATATTTACAACAAACGCTTGAATTATTAAAACGTGTATTGATAAAATAGATTATAACAAAGAATACAGATAAATATACAGCATACAGAAGTAATCTGATATATTCATAAAAAGGCTTAAAGTATATAAATAAAACTTCTTAGTGAATATATAAAAATTAAGAAATATACTTTTTTAGATATATTGTAGATATATACTTTTGTAGATACATGAAAAGATTAACGATAAAAAATGGAAAATATGAAAAAACAAATGGGATAATTAAAAAGAACTAAATAAATGTACATATAAATAGATGGAAAGATTTAATAATTGTATATATTGAAGTATATGTAAAACAGATATATATATATTAAGAAAAATGGGTAGAATTAATAAAATTGATTGATATAATTAATTTATATAAAAAATACTTCTAAATAGGAAGACAGAATAAATAAGTATTTTGATATATTCATGAATAGGTTTATAGTATATAAATAAACATATAGAAATATATAAATATAAATAAAAATGATTTGATTATTTATAGATATTAAGATACATACTCTTTACATATATTATAGATTAATATTTTTGTAGACAGTTTAATATATAAACCAGAAAAAATTGACTATATGAAAAACATAAGATGTAAGTTGAAAGAACTAAATAAATGTATAAATAAATAGAAAAATTAAATAAATGTATATATTGAAGTATATAAATAACAGATATATATTTAGAACAAAAGCTTGAATTATTAAAACGTAGATTTATAATATTAATTAATACAGAAATAGAAATAGATAGATAGATGAATAGAAGGACAGAATACAAAAGGAAACTTTATACTTTATAGATAATAAAATGTGGCTAGAAATGTGATTTTCACGACAATATGAGGCTACAAATTTTGAGTGCGCACTGTACTTGCCCCATCTGGGGGCACATCCATTGGCCATGCAACACAAGTGCGTGTGTATGCATGTGTGTAGGCAAAATGGCCGACGAGCAACAAAACTAATTTATGCGCAACAAAATGGGGGATTAGGCGCTGCTAGTTGGGGGTTCCCTCCCACTTGCCCTACCCGAGTGGGAGGGGCGCCTAATCAGCTAGGCCCAGTGCAGCAGGCAGTTGGCAGTTGGCAGCCATGTCATGTGTGGTCGCCATCAATTTAACTGCAAAAGGGGCGAAAGGAGAGGGAGGGGGGGCGAGTTTAGCAGGCGGCCAACAAACAGCGACCAACCCCCACACAGCAAGTGGACGTCAGCAGCGACGCTAGCAGCGACGCCAGCAGCGACGCAGGCAGCGACGTTAGCTGCACCCTTTTGAAGGATGAAGACCGAAGGCTGGGCTGGCGGTTTGGTCAGGTCATTGAGTGGTTGGACGCGGTGGGCAGAGCCCGAGCAGCGGCGCTCAGCGTTAGATGGAGTGACAGCAATGGCAGACAGACGCACACAGACGCAGCCACACATATGTACTACAGCTCATATGTGAGGGTGTGTCTATATGCATGTCCTGCTCACACACACACACAGAGAGATGTGCGGCTGAGCGGGTGGCTTTGGGCCTAAAGCCCACCGAGACGCCCGCTTTAAGGGAAGCAAAATGTATTGCTCATCGAAGGCTATCGAATGTGTGTGGTCGTCCTCTCCTTCGTCCTGCGTCCTTCGGCAAACTGAATCGTTTTTCGCTCGTGCTCAGACGACACGAGTAGCTGCTGCTGCTGCTGCTGCTGCTGCCAACAATGGTAGCAACATTGCTGCGACTGCTGCTGCTGCTGCTGGCCGAACATGTTGCGTTGTCGTTGTCCATTTTGTTGTGCGTGTGTGTGTGTGTGTGTATGTGGCACACACATGTTGTCTCACATGGCGCTTCGTGTTTTATTACTCGACCTGCGTACTATTCGAATGCGAAGGCGCCCAAAAAACACACAAACACACGCACACACATTCAATATTAGTCGCAGCCGAAACTTGATGTTCAGCCACCCACACACTCACACACACCCACACACACACACACACACACACATGTGCTTCGTTTTCGCACATTTTGAACTTTCGTTTGCTCCATCTCGCTCGCCATATCGCCGCATCTTTAATTGAAGGACTTTGCGCAGCTCACACACACAGATATACACACAGATATACACCCCCTCTATGCCCACACACCTGTCCCACACTAACTGATTCGCTAGCTCGCTCTGACTCCAGAGAGTCCATGGCAGTGGCTACACATGTGAAGAATGGAGAGCAAATGAATATCTCATGCTTATAATGGGCATTGCCCGGGACAGGCGAGGACAAATGCGGGTCGCGAGAGGACATCAGCAACGGGACCGCTGCAAACAAAGCCAGCCAGCTGCTGGCAGCGCTGCTCGCGTCGCTGCCAGCGTCGCCGTCGCTGCTGAGTAGCCCTTTGACTACTGTGCAGACGTCCCACGACAGCGCCACCCACTTCATATTGTCTCCCCCACACAAACACACACACACACACACACACATGTATGTCCTGCGGGTGCGCCCACACACACACACACACACACACACACACACACATGACTCTCCATGTAAGCTGGTGTGTGTTGGAGCACTTTTAAACATATGCACATTTCGTGCTATCAGCGACGGCCACATGAGTGCAATAGAGAGCGAGCGAGAGGGAGAGTGCGAGTGCGAGTGTGAGAGAGAGACAGCCAGCGCGCACGTGTGTGTGCGAGAGAGCGGTCGAAATTCGCGGAGAGGCCAGTGAAAAGCTTATGTAAGCCAATACATACACAATGCGCGATATTTATGTGCCATATATACACACACACACACACACACACACACACACTTAACATCCACATATCGCACATGTGGCAGAACTTTCATATTCGATTTTTCATGACGGCTTTCTTTGCTTTTCTTTAGTTTTTCTTTCTATTCTTTTCCATTTTTTTTTTTGTTTGATTTTATTTTCAGTCCAACAATATGGAAATCAATTCGATTGTTATATTATTATTTTTTTTTTTTGCACATATTCTATTTTAGTCAATACATAAAACGGGAATAGTTTATTAAATATCAAATGCGTTTTCTTGTCGAACAGTTTCATTGAGACATTATAATAAAGCTTTCCTGAATTCGAGTCCCAAAATACGCAATTGATTTTTCATTGTGAGAAAAAATATATTATTTATTTTTTTTTAAATATCTATAGTTAAATGCAAAGATCACTTTAGAACCATGCTAGAGTGAAAGTTTTGATGGTACAGTTTTGATTGTTTTGTTTCTGTAAAATAAATGTGTGGTTTTATTTTTGAATAGTCGAATAAGGCTCATACACTAAAATCTACTTGAAAATCTATAGAGATAAGCCTAAAATAAAAGATTTTTATTTGATCATATATTCTATGTTGTCGTACCTACAATAAATATATATTTTTCTACAGCAAAAAAAAAAAACTTTGGAGATAAGACTAAAATAATAGCTTTATATATATTATGACGTTTCCAAGATTGTCGTACTTTGAATAATTTTATACTTTCATATAGCGTATTTCTGAGAGCAAATAAAATAATTATGCATTTAAGTTTGCTTACACAAATTTTGATAATAGATAAATAAAGATCTTAAAATACTATTCAAAAATGTTTATATTGAATTTTATAATTTCAATTTTTTCTAATTTTGGTCTATATTTAAAAACTGCAAGCAAAGAAAAGCAACTTTTATTTAAAACTCTGATCCAAGTGTGAATTGTGAACATTTTTTGATTTTCTATTTTATGTAGGATATTAGTTTTCGAATTTATTTAAAGAAAATTGCCTTTAAAACCTTGTTAAGCATGTTCAATAAAGTCCTTCCAAATGAGCTGAAATGATTTGAACCGCGATAAATTAGTTAATTGTTTAGCAGCTGGCTAAAAAAGGCAGACGGAACCAAAGGCAAAAGGACCAAAATGCAGTCGTGTCTTATCGTCGTCATCGCTTTGGAGTGTTTCACACCTCCGGAACAGGAACACGAACACGAACACAGTGCGGATCAAAGGAAGGTCCCGAAACTGAATCGAAATCAAAAACACAAAATTCCGAGTTCAAACCAAACGAATGCAGTGAATTCGAAAATTGGATTGGCCCTAAAGGGGAAGGTGGCTTTTTTTGTTGTTGGTTCATATGCAAAGTAGGTAGGCCAAGGGTACGGATGTGCAAACTTGTAGCCTGTAATTTGAATATTCAAATTTCACATTTCAAATTAAACATTTCGAATTGCCAAATGTCGATGGCGAACATGATGAAAAGTGGAAATTTGAAAGTGCGCGCTGCAATGCAATGCGAGCAGAGGCGAGTCCTGGTTAATGCACCCCGAATCGCGATCCCGAAATCGCAATGTTGCAAAAAGGATAACAGCAACAACAGCAAATATCGCATTTGCATATTTATTGATTTGCATGGGACCTGAGAGCAGGGAAAGGGGAAAATCGTTTTAATGACAGGGCATTTTCCATTTTCATCATTTTCACGGCCTCTCCCTCTCCCTCTCCCTCTCCCAGAGAAATGTTAATTATAATGCGCACGATCCAATGCCTTTTCTTGTTCTGCTTCTTCCTCTCCGCCAAAATGCATCATTATAATCTTTTATTCGTGTTTTTTTGTTGGGTCAGGGTTGGGCCACAAGCTGAAAACTGAAACAGAATCGGAAATGGGAACAGGAGCCACGTAGCTAAAGTTTTTTTTATATATTTCCACTCTGTGTGTGTGTGTTTTTTTTTTTTAATCCCCATACAGCGACAACAACAACAATGAACAGAAAATGTTAATTTGCATAAGTTTTGCGAGATATATTGAATAAGAGAAACACAGAGTCCCAAAACGAAACAACAGATGTTCCAAGGCAGCAGGCATTAAAAATAAAAAACAGCAGCCCTATCCAAGAAAAATCACGCAGAGGGAGAGAATAATTTGAAAGCAGAGCCTGTCGGAGATCAAGGATCTCGAGCCTCGAAGCACGCAGTTCTCGCAGGACAGCAAACGAAGTCGCAGGCTTCGACGGAACTAAAGGTAAGCAAAATCACTTATTCAGTTTATATATTTATTTAATTTAAACACACATATTTTTTCTATACATAACATAGTTGGTATTATTTGTTGCCAATATTATTCAGTGTATATACTTATTAATTTTAAGTACATTTATTTTTTTTTTAATGCATTAATTAATGCCCATTCGAAGGCAGAGCTTAAAAACATTTGTTTTTGCTGCTCGATAATATTCGAATTGTAAGAAAAATAAAAAGAAAATTATATAAAGCACTTAAAGGTTTTTTTTTAATACATATTTATTTTATTTTATTTAAAAAAAAAGCTTTCTCTCTTTTATATTTGTTTTTTGAGTTAGCTTATTTTTGCTTCTGTAAAAGTTCGATTTGGTTTTAAAAACTCTTTATGGCAAGAAACTAAAATAACCAAAAAATTGATAACAAAAACTGACTTTATTAAATAAATATCATATATAAATTTTATAGCAAAATTTAATTTGAATGCTTAAAAGTCCAAAAAATATTTGAGCAATATTAATTTAAATGTAATAAAGTTTATGTCTGAGAAACTTTATTTGTAATAAAACTAAGATCAATTCAAAAAATAATATAATTTTTTCTGAATACAAAAACCGAATTTATTAAAATAATATCATTTATAAGTTTTTTTTGAGAACTTATCAGCACAAAGAAATTTTAGGCAAGATTACTTTATGGGTAAAAAAGTTTTTGTCTTAGAAAGTTGATTTATAATAAAATTAAGATCAATTTAAAAAATAATATAGTTTTTTTGAATACAAAAACTAAATTTATCAAAAAAATTTCATTTATAAAAAATATTTAAAAGTTTATAGAAAAATGTAAATTGAGTTCTTATAAGTACAAATAAATTTTAAGCAATATTATATTAAAGCAATTTTGTTTGTATTAAAATCAAGATCAATTTAAAGAATAATATAGTTTTTTAAAGCTTCCGCTGAGAGCAGTTTTTAATTTAGCGAATTGGGAAGGGTTTGGAATGGATAGTCCATTCGGATTATGCACACATATCAGTGCCACAATAGCTGTCATCTGTCGCATAAAGGACGCGGTCCCGTGAGACGTCATAGGGCGTATCTCGATCAACGGAACGGGCGAGGACGTCTTGAGGCTCCAAGCGGAGCGAAGGGTTAGTGCCAGCTACAGCTGGAGGGCAGAGGGTAAAGGGTAAGGTGGGAAAGGGTGCAAGTCTGCGGCTATGGCCTCGTTGTGTCAAGGACGTCGCGAAATGAGGACGCGTCCTGAATTAATGAGCATGCCAGCGACGCCGCTGCTTGATTGACACGTTGACAGTCCCAAAACGTGAGTCCCGATTCCGGTCAGTTTCCTTATTTCTCATTCCTGCTTTTCGATCTGGATCCCGTTGCGATCCTTCAATGCAATTGTTTTACGCTGCGTCAGAATGCTTTCAAAACTGTCCCCTGCTGTTGAATTGTTTTAATTTTCACTTTAATAATGCCCACGAGGAATACGCTTAAGGACATTCACATCATTCAGCGTTCGCTGTGCCCATTCAAACAGAAATTTTGATTTCATACAAGAAACTACATAGCTTTTATTATTTTTATCGTTAAAATACATTTAAATCAAGTCAGTTAATGTGGTAAATCTTTCAAATAGTTTATGCATTTATCGGAATGATTTAATAGACTGCAGAAACTGTCGTAATCATGATCAGTTAAAGCCCCTATTCTGCTAGCTGCACATTTGTCCCGCCTCAATGGGTTGTTGGCTGTGCCTAAGCACTTGTCGCTCGTTGTTTTAATAAATTAAATTCCGGAAAATCCACAGGAAGTCTGTCTGTGCATTATTTTCTTCTCTGTTTTTTTTTTTTTTTTTTGCCTCTGTCTTTTGCTCTGTGCTGTTTTTCTCAACTGTTTTTTCTACTTATTTGCTTCTTTTTTTTTATGTACTCGGGAAGGGGGGTTTGGTTCGTTGGATGCTGCAGCGGCTGGCAGCCATTCATTGTATAACTTCCGGCCAGGGCGCAGCGGCGCATGCCGGCACGGACTTAATTTCATTTAAGGACTCGCCTCGACTGCGGCTTAGGACCAAAGGACGCACCTCAATGGCGTCAAAGTAAATGTAATAAAAAAAAAAGAAAAAAAATGAAAACCTACAGCAAATTTGAGATAACTGCAAGTGCGCTGACTGTTGTTGTTGTTGCACACACACACACACACACACACACACACGTGCAGACTAAGACGCACAACAAAAATCAAAAGGCAAAAGGCAATTGGGAAACCAGTTCAGTTAGCCTCCCAGCAGCCCAGCCAAGTGACTAAGCAAACTGACCAAATGACCAAATGACCAACACGTGCCACAACAAACACAACACACACACACACACACACACACACAGAGCTAAATCCTGTTAACATGCGAACATGGCCAAGTGCGAAGGTCACTGGGCACGAAAATATCTGGGTTAATTTTATGAAAAATGAAAAATTAATTGAGAAATAATGTTGACAAGCGCTGACCACCACCAACAGGCAGCGGGTCCAAAAGGACCTAAGGACCTAAAGACCTAAAGACCTAAGGACCTAACGACCCCCTGCTGGCCGTGTCAATGGGCCGCCTAATGCGATTTCGCCCAAGATGTTCGCCAAGCGTCTCGAAAGGGGCAGCGAACAGCGCGTGCTGCGCTGACCATTGGTCAAAAGTTAAGTCGCCTCGTTCAAGTCGCAAGCGGCGGCCATTTTGTTCAACCCAGAGTCGAAGAGAGGTTGCCACCAGCCAGCGTAGAGGTCAGCCATCATCATTATCACGCTTATAAGGAGGCGCAGGCAGGGGGTAGACTGACCAGACTATATTTAAGGGAGGGGGGAAGGGGAGGGGGTTGTGCCAGCTGGTTGAACTTCGCTTTAGGGGTTGCTGGCCAAGCAATTGCTATGCAAATTAAAGTAAACTTTATTTCTCGTTGCGTTGATCGTTGTGCGTTTAATGAATTTGTACCGGTTCCACGAGTCGTTGGGCTGGGTCTCTGTGCTTGGCCAGCGGTCAACTTGATTAGTGACCAGCGCCCCGAAGGTCGCATCGTCATCGGGGAGTGATCTCTATGGTAAAAACATTGCATTTTTCACATTAAACAGAACATAAATCACCGAATTAATGCCGGACAACCCCCTTTCGGCGTGTGCGCCTTGAACCGAGCCCCGATCCCAGTCCCAATCCTGATCCCGACCCCGGCCCCGGCCGCGACCCAACAAATTGAAAATTGAAAGGACACACATATATATATGTATATATACATATTAGGACATTGGTCAGCCGAGTGGGCTGGGCACACGATCAAAACATAAAACATAAAAAAATATATATATATGTATGTACATATTTATTTGACTAACTGCTTACAACGGTTGCGACACATGAATTATTATCGAATTGGGGTTTAAGGCGGCGAGCATTTCAAGTGAGTCTCCTTGTTTCCTGCTCTCGACTCTCCTGTGGCCATTTAATGGCTCGTTATTAACACAAAATATTGCCGAGAGGATTATAATATATCACAGCCTTAATCAGGTTAAAAGATTATGGGTTCAAGAGTGGGCAAACAAATAAATCAAATCAAATTTAAACGAAGAAAAGGAAATAATAAATACATTTATATAGTAGTACTTATCTTTATAAAAACAAAAAAATATTAATTTAAATTAAGTTCTTGGTTGATTCAAGTATAATTAGGAAACTCGCGAGCTGATTTGTCCCAATTTACTAGGGAAACAAATAAATTAAATTAAATTTAAACGAAGAAAAGAAAATAATAAATACAAGTATATAATACTTATCTTTATAAAAACAAAAATACTAATTTAATTTACGTTCTTAGTTGATTTAAGTTTAATTGGGGAATTCACAAGCAGATTTGTCCCAGATTCTCAGGCAAACAAATAAATTATATCAAATTTAAACGACGAAAAGGAAATTATAAATACAATTATATAATACTAATCCTTATAAAAACTGATATATTAATTCAAATTAAGTTCTTTGTTGATTCAAGTTTAATTATGAAACTCGCAAGCTGATTTGTCCCAGATTCCCAGGCAACTAATATTTTCATTTAAACTCTATAATCTGGGCAATCCTTTAGCTCTCATTGCCTTTATTTAACTAACAGTTTCTTATATGATTATGCACGCTCAGCATTTGTTTACTGTTCCCCTTTCTCCCTTTGCCCATTTGCTGTTAGTGTTTTGGGTTCACCTATGGCGTAGGGCATGATAAATGCTGTTGACATTTGAACTAAAGCCGTTTTCTTATAATATGGCAAATAATAATCCCCAGCCAGATGCTTAAAACGGAAACTATGCCACTGACAGAGCTTATAGTACTTTCCGCCTCAGCTAACTGAACTGCTTGCGGCAAGAAGAGGTTCTACCTAGTAAGCCCCCCCCCCTCCTCACCCCCTGCCCCCTACCCGCTTTCCCTTGCATCCCCACTCGTCCTTTGACAGGCACCCATGCCAGGGTACCTTAAAGCCTTCGCTGAGCGGCTTTTATTTCCCAAGGCGAATGGCAAACAAGCGTGCCAAGAAGAAGAGAAAGCGAGAGAAAGCAACTCTCTCGCTATACCAAAAGAAGAAAGAGAGAAAGAGAGAGAGAGAGAGAGAGGGAAACTGTAATCCCCAACGAAAAGTAAATTGTATTTCTGAGCAGACTTGTTGATGCCAGCTGGGCACCCTGCACGGCAACGCATTGGCCCATTGAGACTGGATGGCAACCCTGGCAGTTGAAATGCCAACTCAATTGCACAGTTGAAATGCCCAACTCGTAGGGCATCACAACAAATAGATACTTAATCACATACACACACACACACACACACGCACACTCGTATGGAGACGCGGACTTAGTTGTGGGGCGTTTTCGTATGAATTCCTTGCAGCCAAAGCTGCTCTGTTTCAGTTACTCTTCTCAAGGGGGGAGGGGGAGGGGGGGGGGGCATCTTAAAACTAAGTCCTCGAGATACTCATCACGGATACGCTTTGCCGGGCTTTGCCCGCCCCTGCGTCCCTGCGGCGTATGTTAATGGCAAACAATGCCGAATCATGGCTAAATTAAAAGAGGAATTATGGCAAGAGCACCAGCTAGATACTAGAATCCAGTACAAACAAAACTATAACTCAACTCTTAGGCGATAAGCTGCCCGGGCCAACAAACCACAGCGAAATCAACTCAAATCTCAGCTTAAGCATATTTGGTTAAAAATACAATTGAAAAATTAACAACAATTAACCAGCTGAGAGAGCTCTTAAAAGTCAGACTTTAAATGTAATAAAAACTATTGCAGTTAAATACTGCATTAAGCTCAGTTTCGTCAAAATACATATGCCGACTAAAAAACTTTTCAAAGAGAATCAACTTGAAGGAATTGAAGGATCAAACAAACAGCTGATGTTGCGATCAGTTACCAGCAAATTGTTAAACAGTTCAAGCCCAGTTAAAAGCCATCGAAAATCTAGAGATGAAGGAAATAACAATTTGGCAACTGTGATGGAAATGCAAGTGCAAGTGGATGTATTGGCAAAAGGATTCGTTAGGAGAATTGAGGATTCAGTATTTGTGGGCGATGGCTTACGAGTGCCGCATGCGGACCAAAAACTTTTCGTCGTCTTCGGTCTTTTTGGTTGTGTGCTCGGCTCCGGGTCGTTGTCGTTGCTCGTCCTTGTCGTCTCATCAGTACTAATGGAACATTTTCCATAACACATTGGTAAGCACAACAACAACAACAACAACGTTGGCTACAACATTCGCCCAGGCAGCCCGTCATTCGGCTTGCCATCCCTACAGTTCTCTCCCCCCTCCTCCCCCTGTAAAACTCCTTGGTGTCCTCATCGTTGTCGTCGTCCGTTGGCTGCTACTCAAACCACTTGGCTCAGCTCCACTCCGGCTCTCCACATTGCTTCCGTTCACTTGATGTTTTCACGAGCTCACAAAGTCGATAAATATGTACATACACACACACACACACACACACATGCACACAAGCACACATGCATACATTTGATTCGCTGTATATACACAGAGAGCAACGTGTGTGTGTTCCTTGGAATGGGATTGAGCATGAGAATGAAAATGGGTTTGAGAGTGGGAGTGGGAGGGAATGTGGGCTTGGGGTTTGGGTTTTTTGGTGGGGTCCTTTTTCGGTCCCTTCGGCTGCACATGTCAGGCTCAAAGTTTTTAGTAAAAGGCAGCGGCGTCTGCTGTTGCCCGCGGCCGATTCAGCTGCCAGGACAACGCTTCGGCACCGAAACCCGTACGACATAGTTACAGCTGCCCGAAGTGCCAGGACTTTGTCGCGACCAGAGCTGCCACCCACTTCAAATCCAACCGAACTCAACCCAATCCAATAAAACGTCGCCTGACAATGTGTGCTAAATGCTAAAGCTCCTTCCTCTCAAGCTGATGCTGAGATGATGTCCTAGTATTCATTAGCTGCAACCTCAAACACAGCATATATCACTTGGTGTGTATCTACAAAATTAAGATTGAATGGTTTTCTCTCAGTGCACGACAAACATTTAATCAATACTCAGCTAAGCTCGAGTCTCATTGACAATTAGCTAGAGTATATCTTATTGCATATGAGCATAGAAATGGTCTTGCTAATTAACTGATTGATTGACTGACTGATTGATTGATGAGATTTTTTTGATTTCAATTATTCAGAAAAAAAAGCTTAAAAAATTTTAACTCAATATGAAAATAACACGAATTGAAATCTAGTCGCTTAACTAATGTGGGTTAGGAAAGGATTATCATGGGAAGATCCTGCGGATGGCGATTGATGGAATAGGGAAATTGAAAATCTAATAGCTGCTTAGAAGCTTTTAGAAGCTGGTTTATTTCACAACTATTTTGTTTATGCATTCCAATTTCTTTCTTTATTTTCTTTAATCAAATAAACATTTACTTTTCTTTTGAAAATTCTACTTAATTATACTTTAAATTCAATTACTTAAGATCAGCTTAAAACATTTATTATTATTTAAGCCATATTGAAAGAGTTTTCATTTTACAATTGAGCTAAAGACTTTTCCTACATAGATAACTAAATATATTAACCGCAGAATATAATAGTATACGAAAAGTATTTTCCACACTGATTGGCAAATGGAAAAGGAAAAACGGATAAGTAGTAGAAGAAGAAGAGATTTTCCAATTACGAAAATTTCACAAGTTAGTTAGAAATTCTTCTTCTTCTTCAGCTTCTTCATTTCCTTCTCTTTAGTGTTTTTATTTTATTTTAGTTTTCGCAAATTCTACACATATGAGATGCGTGCGTGTGTGTGTGTGTGTGAGTACTTAGCTGCCACAGCGAAAGAACGAGAGAGAGAGAGAGATAGATATGAATGGAAAGAGAAAGGCAAGCCAGCAGATTGAGCAGGGACAGAGGGGGGAGTGGGGGGGTGGGGGTGGGTGCTGCCTGTCACGCAAGCATGGGGTTCCAAAAAGGATTTTAGACCTTTATTTTCACATGGAGTCCTCCATGTCGGTTTGTCTGTTTGCCACCGCACGAATTTCAAACTTTTCACACACACACACACACACACACGCACGCATTTCCATTGGATGTGTGTGTTTTTGTGATTTGAATTAAACTTTAGAACTCACACACGCCACACACACACTCGCACACACACTCGCAGCGCCAGAGCATGGAAAATTTTACTGCAGACAACAAAAGGCTTGAGCCGGTAACCGGCAGAGGACGAGGGGGCGTCGCTGGGCGGCTAACGGTTTTCGCATAGTTGCTAACGTTGTTGCCCACTGCACACACACACACACACACGCACACACACAGCAGTTTTCCCTTCCACTTCCCTTTACCATTTTCATTTTCCTTGTCCGCCCTCTGCCGTTCCATTACGCTTTGCTTTTCTACTTTTGGAAGTTTGCGTCAAAGCTTTGTTATTGTTGTTGTTGCATGTACCATATATGTACATATGTATGTATGTATGTATGTATGTATGTACATGTGTGAGTGTGTACACACATATATTTGTAGTACACATGTCTGTCTCTCTGCATGTAGAAACTTCTGCCAGATACAAACGCACACACACATATATATATATATATATATATATATACACACTTATATTTGTTTATATATATATTTTTGTATATGTGAAACGCCTGTGACAGCTTGTGGTCTGCCCGCGACATTTGAACATTCATTTTGTTTATTTTGAACACACGCTTTGGGCTTAATCTTGGCCTGTTCTGAAGCCTCCCCCCCCCCCCCCCCCCCCCCCCTACTAACCATCCACCTGGCTCTAAGACTCGCTGCTCGGAAATTAAGTTTAACCGAGCAACTGTTTCCAACTGTCATACACAAATACATATACATTTATTTAAGTCTGCATACAGGATAAGATATTTCCATTGATTCTCATTTGCAGTTGAGAAATGTAGGTTTTTCATTTCCCAAAGATAGTAATCTTAAATAGCTCTATAATTAAATTACAGCTTGCTTTCCATAAACAGTTTCTAATTCATAATTTAATTTATTTAATTTTCTATTAACTTTAATCTCACTTCCTGTTAAATAAGCTGACTGTCTAGTTGTTAACTTAAATATCTTATTGATCAGTTTTTATATACATAACTTTAACTGAATCTAATAATAAATAAAACTAAAATTGTTTGAGTTAAGTTAATTGGAAACCCTCAGGATTCGTTTAGAATTTAAAGTGCTTTACTTAAAATGTATTTATATGCCTTGTTTAATATTTAACTTAATTAAGAGCTAAGACCCAATGAGTTGAACGAAAGGTCATCAAATCAAGCCAAGTTTCGCGCTTTTAATAACTTGTTTCGAATGCCGTGTCTAAATATATATCTGCGGGAATTCCGATGGGCCGCAAGAAATCAATAATTACCCAGGCGTTTACTTTCGCCAACACCATCCCTTTCCAGGGGGAAAGGGGGACACTCCAGTGGTCAGTGGCGAAACAAAATGGTGGACGACACAATGTGCTGAATCAGCGACCTCGTCCTGCGGCTGCTGCGGCTGCTGCTGCTGCTGCAGACACATAAACAACTCGCTGCTGCTCCTGCTGATAAAAGGGAAGAAATCGGTGGGGGGCTGCGGGGGCTGAGTTCATATTTTACCCTTAGTCGTGTGGCTAACAAGTTCTGGCCAAAAGCGTCGCTCGACGACGACGGGGATAAGTAATAAATATTTTACGTCAGTCCGACGGATCAGGGGCACGTTCAATGTGCCCCCCCCCCCCCCCCCCCCCCCCTCCCACTCTCCTACTCCTCCTCCTTGGCCAACACTTCCGACCAAAACGCAAGCAGAAAGTTTTGCGCGTTGAGTTTGTGACGCGACCGCAAAAAGCAGTAACAATAAATACACGCTGCCTGGCCGCGTCCTGGACCTCAGCCTGAACCTGAACCTGAACCTGAACCTCAGCCCGAGTCTGGGCCAGAAATAACGCGGCAGACAACGCCGTTCGCTGCTCAAATTCGCCCTTGAATCATTTCAATTTTAAGCAAATTGACATTACATTGCCCAGCTGCCTTCCTGCCGAATAACGAAGGACGATGGACGAAGGACGAAGGACGAAGGACTTGGCGGTCGAAATTGGAAATACCTACGCCCCACGTCGCACCTCGGGCAACTCAATAACTATCAACGTCGACGGCAACAACGAATCGAATGCGAAAGTTGCGCCTTCCACCTTTCCCTCCCCCCTCCCCCCTCCCCCCTCCCGCCTCTGCGTCTTGGCCACGGGGCAGCGACGCGTTGACTGACAGCCGGCCAGGGAATTGAACTGGCCGCGAGTTGGGGGCCCGGACAGCCAGAGCCAAAATGGGGGTTGGTCAGACGCGACAGTTGGCCAACAACGGAACGAACGTTGAGTTACTTAGAAGCCAGACGCAGGGACCAACACTTAATTTAACCAAGCGCCGGCCATGTTAACGACTCCACACACACACACACACACACACAAATACACACGCACACAGATATGCACGGTAAATGCTTATTCAAAATGGCTGCCAAAGCCGGACAGAAGCGCCTCCAACTCCAGTTGGGCCCCCTTCCTCAAGGGGCAGGGGCAACTGGACCCAGCTAAATAAATCAACAGCCATAGATGATGACTGCATTGGACGGGCTCCAGGTACAGTTGTCTGCACAGGACAAAAGGTAGGAAAAAGGCATTTAAGGGAAATGTTTGTAAAGGTAAAATGTATTAATGAAATAATACGAAGTTAGTGAAGAGAAAAATCAAAGAATAAAGAATTACTGTTGATGTGAAGATTACTTTTAATCTTTTAATCTTTAAGTAAAATAAGGAAGAGAAGGATTAAAAGGTTTATAAAATAATAGCAATATATTTAGTTGTATAGAAATTAAAAGAATTTAATTTTTATTTTAAGTTTAATTAAACCTTATAACTAAAAATAGGTTTAAATTAAACTAGAAATTGTTTGGCATATTTATGGCTATGTTTATTTATATTTAACAGCAAGCTAAAAAAACCTTTTAGGTATACAAATTAACTAATTTAAAAATGTTTATGTATAAATTTAAATGTTAATAAAATAATGCTGAATAAGTTCAAGTCTGGCAATAAAATGCTAAATGACCATTTAAATATGGCCAAGCCAAAGACAAAGACAATGTTGTGTACAAATTGTTGTTAGCCAAGTAAATTTATTGAGTCGCGTTTGTTGCGTGATATGGTAACGTTTTGCCGGGGCTAAAAGGGTTGCCAGATATTTTGGCTGCTTGATTAAAAAAGTAATTAGAAAACTAAATGAAAGTTTTACGCAGCGTTGGGAAGAAGAAGAGGAAGAAATGGTAAATAATGTAAACTGAAATAACTGTACATGGTCTTCACACCCGCACACACACACACACACAGTAGCTCATATGTGCGTGTGTGTGGGTGTTTGCCTTTTGTTCTGCGCGCAAACGAGTGGGCGGAGAACCGGAAGCCCGAGCTCACCCCTTTCGACTTGGGTGAGGAATGTGTCCTGCAGGGTTCACTACATACACCAAATGAACACCCACACACACACGCGCACACACACGCACTCACATGCTGGCTCATGTGTGCTGCATAATGGCGCTGGGAATTGGACGGGGGTTGGCATTCGCTCTTGTCCTACTAGGTGGGTGGTTGGGTGGTTGGGTGGTTGCTTGGCTTGGTCACATGTGAGACGAGCCGAACGAGCTCAGCCGAACACACGCGTGTGTATAAATGGGTGGGTGTGTGTGTGTGTGGCGCAATAAATGTTTTCGAATGTCATTTGCTGCAAAGATGGCGACCATTAATATGGAACGAAAGGATTTGTTTTAATTTCATTGCTTGCCTGTGCCAGTGTGTGTGTGTGGGTGTGTAACGACCATGTATGTGTGTGTGTGTGTTTTTTTGTGGGGGTGGCAAATGTACAATAGTTGGGTGCGCAAACAACTTCTTGAGCCATATGTGTAAATTAAACTCACACACACACACACACAAACAACGGTCCACAAGTCATTTAACTAACGACGCCCACAGCCCCCCAAAAATGGATTGAGTATATATATATATATTTATATATTATATATACACATATTCATATGTTCTACATATGTTCAAGTTTTTGAGGGCGTTTCTAAATGGAGTAATTAAAAACGCCAAAATTGTTGAATTGCATTTGCAGGAAATGGAAAACTCCCTAGTTAAAAAAAAAAATGAATTAATTGCAGAAAGAAAATTGGTGAAGCATTATTTCTAAGGCAGGAAATGAAGCAAAGCGGAAATTAAACCTTTTAAAAGAACTCGCCAATTATGGACTTAAAATATATAATTGTTAACAAATAAAATGAATAAATAAATAACAGCATGCCAAAAATATTATTATAAAAATATTAAGAGTTTTACTTGTAAGTTTCTTATTTATTTTAGTTTGATCAAGAAAATAAATGCTATAAAATCAGGGCAATAATCAATACGCCTATGATTTGATTTAAAGATCAAAATCTTGTTTGGTAAATGTACATATATACACATATATTTATATATATGTGCATATATAAATAACACAGCTAAAGATAAACACAACAAAGTGAATTCATATGAGCTTTGCCTGCCAACAAAAAGAAAATAGGAAGCGAAGGGGAAAGCTTAAATGGAAAAGGTTTTTTAAATGGATGTGGGCAAAATTGTCGCTTGTCGCTAGCGAGAAATCATTTTAAGAGATCTGCACGGACGTTACAAGGCAACGACGAAGCCACCCAAAACCACCCAAAACCACCAACGGAGCTCTGCGCATAAGCCGAAGCTTGGCCCGGGCCATCTTCCAGGCGCGGATTCGCTTTGGTGCGTGCCTGTCGGCCCATAACGGATATTTGCGTTGTCATATCAAAGTCCCATATGGCCCGTAAACGTAGAGGGTGTCCGCTGGCCCGCCCGTGGGTGGGCGGAAGGGTGGCGCGCCGGGCTTAGCAAAAGTGTCATCAAAGCCTAGGGCGCTCCAAGGATGCCATCAAAAATGCCAGTCGCACGACTATAAGCGGGATATATGTATATGTATATAATATAAGTATATATGTACAGTCATGTGTGCGTGTGTGCATGTGAATGGACCCCACACACACACACAAACACACACACAAACACACAAACAAACACACATACACACACAGCGAGGCAGTTACATGGCGTAAAGCGCAGGAATAAACGAAATGTGATAATAAAATACAAAACCAATAAAGGAAAGAGCTCTTTACACTTCACTTGCTTACCAAGAGTCGTCGACACACACACACACACGCGCACACACACACATACCCGCTGTTAAGGCCGCCTCTGTTCATCAGTCTTGGCCCTGGCGAAGACTTCCGATGCCGTTCAACAAAATGGCAAAAAAAAAGCCTACGGTTATTCGATGAATTCGCGGCAGACGAACCGTGGACCAGCAGCTGCACTGAAAGAAAAAGCTGTGTACTTAATTTTGGCAGGAAAATACTTACATTAATATTTTTGTAAATTTAAATTTGAAAGAACATTTTGTTTATGGAAAAAAATAAGACAATTTATAGTCTAATTTAAATTTGCAAAATATCGAAAAATATATATTTTTTATAATCAGCAAAGAGGCAAAAAATAGTTATTAAAGTAAGTCTAGTTAGGTAAACTTGAATTAAATTAATAATCTTTCTATTTCTGACCAATTGTTTCAATAAGAGCAATAATAAATATGCTAAAGTAGTATTTTAATATATTTATATAACTAAATTTAATTTAATTATTTTTAATTTAACGAGTGTTTAAAATATAAACAGCTTGCTTAAAACAATAACGCAGTTTAGTATAAAAATAGTTATAATAATATAACGAACACAATTGATTTATTTCTTCTTATTTAAAGCATAAATAAAATATGTTAAAAATAATTAACACACTTTAAATCAGTTTCTTAATTAAGTTCTAAAAGTTTTTTATTTAAATTAACTTAATTTGTTTTTGGCCAATATTTGATTTTGCTTACAAGTTACTGCGAATTTCTTTAAGTGCACCAAGGCAGGACCAAGGCTGCGCTGGGGTAATAACCCGCGGGGCCCAGCGCCAAGTGGGCGGGGGGGCGTGGCGGCGCAACGGTGCGTTACACATGGGGGCCAAGCGCTGCTTTTCGGGCGGCTGCGAGTGGATCATCATTTTTTATTTTCCGCTCAGCCCAGGCTCGGCCAGCGGCAACTGTGTGTCTGTGTGTGAGTGTGTCGCTATCAGCCATTTAACAACCATCCCCCCGACATCACCCACACATTCACACACACACACATGCCGCCCAGGAGCCCATTTCCACATCAACTGTCAAGTTTACTGATGCCCCTCCCCCTTTACCCCTCCCCCCACCCAACCAACACTCACAAGGATATAAACATTTTTTATCATAAGCGAATTTCGCAGCAGCGTGCAAAAAACAACAACAACAAACAACAACAACAGCAAACAATAAAAAAAAAGTATGCCAGAGCAAGCATAATAAGAAGAAGAAGAAGAAGAAGAGAATCACGGCTTTATTGCGGTGGGTGGGAGTGGAAGGGAAAAAGGGGGTGAGGGGAGGGGGGGAAGGCTACCCCTGCCTAAAACGCACGCTATTTGACGTGTGCCCAACAGATGGCGCTTTTCAATTCTATGCAATGAAAAATCTCCATTAATCGCAAATAAAATAGTGAAAAACAAAACAATAATAACATGGTACAATTAATTAGTATATATAAAATTTTTATTTGTAATCTAAAACCAAAGTAACAAAATGATGAATGAAAAGGTTTTTTTTAGTCATATTTTTGCCAATAAATAAATAAATAATAAAATTTAACTAGCTGTTAATAATAACAAAAGACATATCTACATTCGTATAAACATTAGATGCTTGTCATATTTTATTAAAGAATTGCCAAAAGCAGTTTATATTTTGTTTTGTTTTGTTCATTTATTTTATTTACTAAATTTTATTTTTTTGATTGCCCACAACTTTTTATGGGCCACAAAAGTAGCTAGTGCCAAAAACCCAAAAGAAATTTGCACATCTATCGATCCCAGCATATTATTATATGCACATCATCTGCTACCCTTGTCGTCCCCTCCCCCTGCCCCTGCCACCGTTCGTGGCACCCTTGTCAATCGCCTAAAAGCGTTTCGCAGCGCCATTTGACCTGCGTCCTCGATGTTTAGCATCTGAAAAGGATGTTTACCTTTAACGCGTGTGCCACAACAACGCCAAAAACGCCCACCCAGTGGGTGGTGTGGCTGGTGTGGGTGGTGCGGGTGGTGCGGGCGGTTTGCGATTGCTGCCTGGGCAGCGCTCCAGTAAATTTTGAATATATTATATATGCAAAATATTCGTGAATTGGTTTTTTCGCTTATCCAACTGCCAATTTTCTATATGGCGAGTGTGCGTGTGTAGCTAGGTGTGTGTGTGTGTGTGTTTGTGTTTGTGTTTGTGTTTGTGTTTGTGTTTGTGTTTGTGTCTGCGCCGCCTGTCGAGTTATCTTATGGCAATTTTGCACAGGGCGATGGTCCGCGGCACATTTTGCACACCCTCTTTGCCCGTTATTTAAAATGGGTTCCGTTCTTCCTTTTTTTTTTTTGCCAATGTTGCTGCTGCTGCTGTTATTGTTACGCTTGATGGAGAAGAAGAAGCAGCAGCAAACACTGTAAATCCAAAGGACTTGGTGCGGAAGCCAAAGATAACATTTTTGCACAATTCTCTGGTGTCATTTCCATCCATGCACATGCCAATTGATGTGTTTTTACTTTCAGCTTGCCAAACCACCCACCCACCCAACCACCCACCACAACAACAGCCCACCCACAAGGGCGAGCACATAATATTCGACTAGCACGAATACAACCATTTAAATGCTCTGTCAAAATATCGAAATATTCTTAATTTCCTCATTGAGTAACGGGACTCGAATCAAGGGCTAGTTATAGACCTGAAAGGCAAAGTTCAATTAAAGTTTTCGACAGCTAAAATATGTTAGTAACTTTTAATTTGATAACTTTCTATTTTATTTATAAATTGTTATCATTATATATATGTATATATTTAATATACCTAAAAATACCATTTTAACTCCCATTTTTGTGGCATCATTTGGAGATTATATTTGCACATATTTTATACTATAGTACATATTTGAATATTACACAATACATTTCATAATTGTTATTTAATTTAATTTAATTAAATTCATCAATTAAATTACTTTGGCATACAAAATTAGTATGTTTTTGTTTTCATTTGTCTTTATTTGCAATCTTTTCTAATATATCAATAATCAGTAAATTAAATTACAGTGGCGGATTCGATATTTTAACTATTATAGAATTAGTTAAGTTGTGACAGGTCATCGACTAGACAAGCAGATCAAATAAATTCCGCTGATTTTTCTGATTAATTTTACGCACTAATTAAAGATTTCATCCTTTTAAATTTAACCAACCTTTGATTGCAATATAAAAGAAAGCTAGTTGCATTTATAAGTGCATATACCCAGTGCGAAGGGCATAAAGCACCTGGACCGTTATTGGACTAGCTGGTTTGCCAGACGAATCTCATCATCGACCCCATCATCATCATCATCATCATCATCATCAACAGCAGTAGTAGTAGCATCTAGGAGGGCAAGGAAAATCTGGCATGTGACTGGCAACAGCAACAGCAGCCCCTCCCCCCGCCTCCCCCTCGAAAAGGCTGATGTCCTCCATTTGATTTGAAAGCTTGGATTAAGGTGCGCGCCGATAAGAGCCAGAAAAGCTGGCAAGGTGAAAAAGTTGCCATTGCCGGGAACACGACATGGCACATTAGTCAAAAGGCAGGCGCTTCCGCTCCCAATGTCGATAGGACCGGGCTATAACCCCCCCGAGGCTGCTGCGCCAAATGCCAAAACATTTATTTGAGTCCGCACAAGCGACTATATACATATAGACACAGAGAGAGAGAGAGAGAGAGAAAGAGATACATATATACATATAATGTACACATATTGAAGTGGAGTCGATCAGTTGAATGTGACTGGCGGTTGGCCTTCAGCTGAGATAGAGCCGGACAAACTTCAGCTTGCGCGGATCGCCACCCATCAGGACGATCAGGAGCAGGGCCAGCATCAGGAAGCCGCACTCGAACAGGCAAACCACACACTGGACGGACAGCACCAAAAACTCACGCAGCAGACGCGGCGACGACAAAATATCCATTCTCCGTTTCGAATGGATTACAAAAAAGAATACTTGTATATATATGTTTGTATGTATATATGTTTGTTTGTTTGTTTGTTTGTTGTTCAAAATTATTCAACTTTCTCGAATGATGTCTTATGTGCTAATTAAATGTACCGACTGATAAACTAATTGAGTGCCAGACTTTGACACGAACTTATTTACCAGGCATGCTGGGATATAAACAATTTCAATACTATTCAAAGACGAAATAAAATCCAACATAGATAAATAAATCGGACTATTAAACAACACTAAAATAACACTAAAAGACGATTAAACAGATTTCACGTACAGAAAAAATATATTAATAAAATACCTTTTGGTCAGTATAAATAAATGCATTATAATTATTATTAAAACTATTTTTATTATAATTATTATTATTAAAATCATTTTTATTATAATTATTATTATTATAATTATTATTCTATTATTATAATTTAAAAAAAAAAAACAATTTAAAAAAATATTAAGATTAGTTTATAAAATCCGCTTATAGACAGGCATAAGCATTATTATTTAGCCCAAGTTTATTTCTCTTTTAATAAGCTTTTCATAGCGTGATTATTTTTCAACTATTTTATAAATATATTTTAGCTCACACATATAGATATTTCCATATGTTTTCTCCTCCTCTGCCTGCCCATAACGAAAGTATTTACCAAAGATAATTTCGCCAAAGTTTTCATTGTGCAAAAAACATAGTTTACTGCACTAATTCAAAATATTTGCATACTTGGAATGTGTTTGATCCAACGCAAAGCGTGCGAACAAAGTTCCTCCCCCCTCCCCCCGCTGCAACCCCCTCTCAAATTTAGAAGTTTCGCCCCCTTTTAAGCCAACTAACTGTGAGGCATTTGGAAAATGTGTTGCAAGTGCCCGGCGGTAATAAATAAAATGAACTCTGTGTGTGGCACCAGCAGCAGCTACAAAGCAATGCAATCAATTTCAAGTTAAATTTTTGGCATATCGAGGCTTACAACACACACAACCCCTAAGCCCCAACCCCCCCCCAACCCAACACACATGGCCAAAAGCAACATTCACCTATCGACATTACCCATCACGAGCAGCAGCAGCTCCCCAAGGAGCTAGTGTGGGTGTGTGTGTGTGGGGGGGGGGGGGGGTTGGGGGTTGAAACATCCCCAAAGCGGATGAACGCTGCTGATGGCCACAAAAGACATCATGGCTGCCGAGCAGCCAGCGTCCTAACGCTTCACTGGATACTTACTGTGAAAGTAGACCCATTCAAATACACACACACACACACACATAATCCCCATGCGTGTGTGAGTGTGTGACAGCAAATGCCAAAACCCACCCGCAGACCGAACGGGCGTCTGCACCACCCACCTTCACAAACCTGCCACATAAGCACACACATGACACACACACACATGTGTGTTAGTGTGTGTGTGTGTGTGTGTGCGTGTGTGTGTGCGTGGCCATCGCCCAGCTCGCGCCATGTTGTCGGCAATGGCAGCAGTCATGTTGAAATTTTAATTCCTCGCCCACTCAATTTACTTCTGTCCCCAACAGTTCCCCTCCCCCTTTCACACACACACACACACACACACACACACACACACACTGTTGTCTGGCACTTACGTGTGCGTGTGTGTGTGTGTTGTGTGGAGCCTCGCTTGGCCGCACAAGCGCCCAACTTCTCCCTCTCTCTTTCTCCCTCCCTCTCTGCCATGCACTTGCTGTCTTGTTTTGTCTCTCTTACAAGCTGCCTTCTTTCTCTCACTCTCTCACTCTCTCTCCCTCTCTCTGTCTGTCTGTGTGGCATGTGAAGTGCTTTGGCAAGCAAAAAGGCTGCTGGTCGTCCAGGTGGCATCGTCTGGTCTTTGGGCTGCCTGAGTGGCAGCAACAACCACACACTCACACACTCACACACTCACACACACACACACGCTTACATAAACCTGCCCTCTCCTCCCTGGTATCAGCTCTGGTCTGGTGAATGTGGCTCCAACTAGGACAAAAGAGCAATACTATTCATCGCACAGCACATGACTTGCCCATGTGTGTGTGTGTATATGTGTGTGTGTATATGTGTGTGTTTGCATTAAGTACATGGAGCTCTACTTCATATGTATTTGCATGTGACTGGCCTCGAAAGAGAAGAAAACCGCACAAAAAATGAAACACCGCAAAACGTGTGCCATGACATGTGATTGAGGACGACGTTTATATGCAGCGACACACACACACTTACACACACACACACACACATACGCTCACCATTCGAGTTACCTGAGTTAGTTAGTTCGTTAGCACTCAGCCAAACCTTAAACTCGCTTTTTAGCCAACAAAATGTTTATGGCAATAAAACTCAACCTTTCTCTTAAGCTGTTCTCTTGCTAACTGATCATGTGCCAAATGTGCATAAATCAATCGATTTGTAAATCAAACTAATTCCCATTCCCAATCAAAAAACATTCAGCGTCTGTCCGTGAAAGAAATCATTTAATTTAATATTTACTTTCAATTAACATAAATAGCGTATTCTAAATTTCTGCTGCAATAGCAATAAATGAATTATTTTTGCTTAAAAAAAAAGTATCGTATTCATGGGTTTTCCTTGGATTTTCCGGACTTGGTTCACATTTTAATGCATTTATATGAAAATAATGAGACCTTTTCATTAATTTATCAATGCCTCGAAATGATTTCCTTCTTTTCCCAATTTTTTTTCAAAAAAGAATCATTTAGTTTTATTTATATTGACAATAGTTATAGGAAATGTTTTTGTAGTTGCCAAAAAAACATTGATTTAAAAATTATTTACTTGGTATTAATCAAGAAGTGTGACTGCAACTATTAGCTATTATTATTACTATTATCCTCTTTCAGCTTTTTATCGGATTAACAACAATAAAATACCAAATATAAATAAGCTAAATACATAAATAAAAAAGTTTCTGTCATTAATTCGATCATGTATATTATGTATATATTTATATTAATATAAATTCTCCCATGAATTAAATATGCACATATTGTTATATTTTGTTGTGCTTATTATCTTGATATACCCTTTAAAAATTTACTCTTAAAAGATCTTCTCCCATAGAAAGTTCTCTTCTGCTTGCAGTTTTCCAAATGTTCTGCAATAAATTCTCCCAGTTGATATAGTTTTTAATACCTCATAAGCTGGTTCCGCTCTCGAACTAAGTCAAGAGTTCTCTTTTGAGGCTGCTACCTGTTTCAGTTTGCCAGCAATCGGGACACTCATTAAAATGTATCTGACAGATACGTGCGTGATTGGGCATCAATCAGGCAACGGCCACGGCAGCGGCCTGGCCGTATCCTCCCTCCTCCATCCCAGCCAGCTAATAAGCCAGAGTGTCGCATTCTTAACGCTCAGTTGCGCAGATATTTGCATTGCCATGCAAATTTCTCAGCGTCTCCCGCGGCGCGGACTAACCGCAACATTTTTAGTGTGTGCAACCTTTTTTTGTTTTTTCTTTTTTGTTTGGTGCAGGACACGTAGACACGTGCAGCGGTGCAGTGGTGCAGTGGTGCAACGGTAGCGCCGTGCGGTTCAATTAATTATACGTGCGCAAATACCTTAATCCGCATATTCACAATCAAAATTCGAGAGCTACTTGCAACAAACGGGGCATTCATATGCAAACAACACACACAAACACACAGATACACAGATACACAGACAACTGCGTCATCAGTCAGAATGTCGGATAGGGTCGCGTATTTTGCGAAGGGTTCCTATGAACATCGTCCTTGTCGTCCCAGCAACCCTTTCTGTCTGTTTGCTGTCTTTGTGGGTATTACGGCATTAGAGTCGCAGTTGTGACTTGTTCCGTTCGTCGATCCATATGCTTTTAGGCTAAGATCTGGTTCAAAAATAAGCAAACTTTATTTAAAAGATTTTCATTGCGAATACTTACTTCACTTTTATAGAGAAAAGAATAGGTTTTGAACATACATATATATTCACAAATTGAGAGTGCGTAACAAATTTCATTTGCCTCCACAGTCAGATACAAATGGAGTTGCAGACACAGATACAGATAAAGATACAGATACATTTACAGATACAGCTGCTGCTGTTCAAAGCGAATTCGCGCTTCTGAATAGATAGCTGGCAATTTGGATACGCAATCAATAATTCTAATCAAGTGCGAATGGTGACGCATAAAAATTGCACCGATTCGCTCATCTGCCTGACTTTTCATTCCTTTCACACACGAACATAACTAAGTCTATGTGTGTGTGTGTAGGCCCAATAAATATTGGCACTGCCAACTCGTGTTAACCCCTGCCCCCTGCCCCCTGCTCCCTGCCTCGTTGCCCCGTGACCGTAACGGGTCGCAGTGCCGCGACATGACCGTAAAAACACCACACAGCGGCACGTCCTGTCTATAGAGAGAGACAGAGAGAGAGAAAGAGAGAGAGAGAGTCCATGGGGTGCCCAACTTACCGCACTATGCAAAAGGGTAACAACAACAACAACAACAGTTATTGGAACCACCAAATAACAGCAGCAACAACAACAACAACTAGTCAGAAATGTTCTTCATTGTATTGCCGAAGCTGAAATACCCTAGATAAAGCATAAGTAAGCTTTTCATTCAATCCTATGAAAACTTAAACATAAAGTGGAAGATAGTTGTTTATCTATAATTTAAATAGTCAAATAGTCAATCTCATAAATAGGATCTGATCGTAACAAGATTTTTACATATGTTTTGATCATATTCTCATTCTTTCCTCCTGAGTTTAGTTTAGTGAGATTTGACAAAGTTGAATTTGAAAATATCCTCATAAGTTTAATTTAAGTTTTTGCATATAATAAGTGAATAATTTCTTTCCTGTAGCTTAGTTAGGATTTAGTTGAGCACAAAAATGTTCTTCAAACAAAGACTTATTTTTAGTTAACATATGATCCTTTTGGCAGTTTATAGATCGAAACCTAACTCTTCTAAGCATTATCAAAATTATTATAATAAGCAAAATTATAGAAACTAATCTTAACATCGATGTCTGCATCACGAACGCACTGACAAAATCAAAACACCCTTCACCTTTAGGTATAACAATCGGGCAACGTTTCGGTATGTAAATCAACTTTCATTGTTCGATTTAAACAACGCGCTGGCATTGAAATACAAAAAATCACATTTCAATGCTTACAAAATAATAAATTATCAAACACAAAAAAAAAAACTAAAAATAAAATAAATGTCTGCCAGCATAAGGACCATAAGGAGAGTTGTAAAGGGGTGGGGAGGCGGGGTAAAAACCAAAATAAAAAAAAAAATTGCAACAGCCCGGATAGCGTAAAAAGATTGTGTTACCCTGACTGCTAACCCTTCGTGCAATCAGCGCGCCTGACATTTGCATGTCCTGAACAAAAAATATATGCACACATATATAAAAAAAAAATTGGCAAAAGGTTAGGGGTGGGGTGGTGGGGGGGGGGGGGGGTTAACACAAATGCCTAATGGAAATTTGACACACAAATCTCATAAAACAAAACAGCCAGCGAGATGCGAATGCAAAATGCGCATTGTATCTATTCAATGTCTATCTGTCCACAGCGATCGATCGAGGAACCGCCCGATTCACGTTTTGTGTTCTGGGTAGCAAATGCATAAATCGCAATGTTGCCAAAATGGGATAACAAGCTCGGATAAACATGACACCCAACTGTCAATAGATATTTCGCGGTTCCTTCCATAATGCTGCACACGCGCAATTTGAATGCGAACTCTTCTGGTGGATGCGCAAAGGATGTCGGGTCCTGTGAATGGATGGAATGGATGGAATGGGTGGAATGGGTGGCGGGTGGTCCTTGGTTGGCTTCCTGCCTGTTTGGATGGATGGTTGAATGGATGAGCATGTTGCTATTTGATTTATGTCAAAATTCTAACGAGCTACTCCTTTTTCGGTTGCTACTTCAAATATTGTTTTCCTTTTTTTTTTTTTTACTTTTTACTTTTTGCGCTCATTTTAATACGCGCACAGACACTCGCAGGCGCAGTCATGTGCGAGTCGCATCCTTTTGTGTGCGGCGGCAAGGATGTGCCCAAAACGAGATGCTTATCATTAATCAAGGCTTTGTCAATAAATGTCAGCGTTGTGAAATTTCAATTTCACACCAAAACAGCTCTCGTGCCAATTGGCAATTTGCACTGTTATCGTTATCGTTATCAGTGCACGCCAGACCGCAGCCAAAGCTGACATATCCATTAAAGGCCAAAGCGTTGCGGAAATCAGAGAGTTCAAAATTTTGTCACAATGCTCAGCAGTGAGTTGAAGGGTTAAAATGGTTTTCACAAATCGATAATTATCGTTATCGATTACTATGCTCATCGCTGTGAGTAGCAGCTTTCATCTCTGCATGTAGACTAAACTTGCTAAAGGGTAATTTTCTCCATCTCCTATCGATTGCAAATTTATCGATAAATATTTTATTCCATTAAAGTTGTTGTTGGCAGCTCTTCTAGAGTTTAAAACATTATTAACCCAACGTCTTTGAGGTTTACTTAATGTAAGTAAACTGAGAAGCTACAATTCTCGCTTATAAATATGTACTGAATATCGATATCTTTTCGATTAATGTATAAATCAATGTTAAGACTTTTTTATATATATGCGCTATTGGCATCGATTATAGTCAAATTTATTGCAAGTCTCACAAGTTTTTTGTATAAAAATATATCGATATGTGTTATCGATTGCAACTAAACTAACAATGAACTGTTTCAGCTTGTGATCTTTATATTTAATGTGTGGCTAAAGCATCTTTAAAAATATGAACTATTTGATTTATCTAATATGCATCGATAAATCGATAAATAAAGTGAGTTAATGCACTGATATATATATATATATATATATATATTTTTGTATATATCGATGACTCGATACTAATGCAACGAGGCAAAGCAAGTAAATTCATTAGGGCCACACCCTTTGTGGCTTGTGTGTGTGTGTGTAAGCATTGCCTGACTCTTCTTTGAGAAGCTCACATTATTGAACACACACGAAACGCTGTCACACCCACACACACACACACACACACACACACACACACACACACTCACTCTCCCACTCCCACACAAATTGCGAGCAGGCGAACGGGCTGCGGCTTTGCAATTAGGAGGAGCTACGACAACGGAGACGACGACGACGATGGCGATGGCGATGGCGATGGCTGCCTAAGCAACGTGTGCACATAACGTGGCAACGTCGCCGTCTATATACTTGAAAATCTACCCCCTCCCCTTTGGTGCCCGGCAGGACTCTGGCTGTTCTATGCTCGTGCTCGTATTCGTACTTAGCCATAAACTTTGGTCGCCAGCGACGCAGCTAACAGTTAAATTACCACATATGCAACGCCCAACCCCCAAAGCCCGCCCTACTTCCCTTGTCAGGGGGGTAGCCACTGTTTGTGTGCGCCAATTAAAAGCGGCATTAACGATGCTGCTGCTGCTGTTGCCAGCTTTTATATGCAGGCAGCAGCGCACTTGAGAGCCACCAAAAATGTTCACGAGAAAACATGGGCAATCGAAGGGAGGAGGATTGCAATTGAGGCGGCCCATATGCAAAATTTTCTAACCATAAATTTGCCGAACCAAAACTTCTACAGCAGCAAAACAACGAAGCGCGAACGAGGCCAAATCTGCATCAGCAGCAGCAGCAGCAGCAGCAGCAGCAGCCACATGCGCTAATGAATGCGCCACAGGGCGCTGCCTTCGTGTGTGGCAAATTGTTGGATTGCTGCTGTTGGTCGCCCCCAAAAACTAGTCGCCGTTTATTTGAAATTATCCAGGCATACATGCATCCATGTGCATCAGTGTGCGTGTGTGTGCGTGTGTAGCAGCTACAAGTATTGCCACAATGGCGTCCAATCGGCGCTGTTCGCAGCCAAATGCGGCACGCACCACCCACACCACAATTGCACAGACAAAGGAGTCGCATTGTTGCTGTTGCAATTGTTGCTGTTGTTGCTGCCACACATGCAACATGGCAAAATGTAAATGAGCGATTCGTGATTATATAAACATGCTTTGCATGTGCGCAACGCGAAGTTCAATGTTGAGCACCTTGCCACATAGCATTGCCGTTATAAATAACTGTACATATTATAATCAAATGCCATATATCGATAAGCTATCGATTGCATAATTATTAATAATATATTAATAATTCTATCGCTATATTTTCATTATTGAAGCTTTGTCAACATTGGTAACATATTTCGATAGCTAATCGATTATATCGATATACTGCATTAGATTAGTTATCGATTTGACATTAAAGAATTTCCTTTATCTATTTAATAACACAATTTCTCTTTTACACAATTGTCATCTATCGACGGGTAACAACACAATTTTATATTTATCGATCAAATGTTTATCGAAAACTTAAGTTATCATATGTCTCTAATTGTTAATTCTATTCTTTATTAAATTAAGCAAACTGTCTTCACATCGATTTCAATTGTTACAATTAGACTTTTATCTAAGTTAAAGACTGCATCTATCGATAACAATTTAAATAATCATATGTGTTAAGTTAAATTAAGGAAAATCTATTAAGAGTTCAGTTCACATTTGATTGACTCGCCTTTTGTGCCAATTGATAAATGTGACTCGCAGCCCGCCCACTTGGTTAGCACCTCGAAGGCTGCCAAGGCTTCAAAATGATTGATATGGACGCTGTCCGTCGCAAGCAGAGACGTCGACGCCGACGCCGACGTCGACGTTAACAGCGACTGCGCCAGCGGCAGCGGCAGCGGCAGTGACAGCGGCAGCGACAGTGCAAATAAATGTACTCAGCAGCAACCCTAATCCAACTAGTACACAAATACATTAGCCCACACACATGTCACACACACATCACACACACATCACACACACACACTCTCACACACACTTCAAGTTGAACGCAAAGCTGCCATCCACACGCAAATTGAAAAGATAAACTTTGTAGACCCAAACTGTGACTGAAGCCCCACCCAAAAACTCAACCTCACCTGCACACACACACCCCGCACACACACACACACACACACACATGTATTGATGTTGGCAATCGGTTTGCAGGCAGCGCGTGAGTTCCACTTGGGTTTTGCAAATGGCACTGATAACATTTGCCACCCCCTCAGCCCAAAAAAACACACTCTATTATACCCGTCTCGCTCTTTAGTGTCCGTCTCCCTCACACACACACTCTCGCTCTCTCTCTCTCTCGCGCGCTCTTTGTCTTTCTGTCTTGCTCTCATTCTGTCCAGGACGTGTGTGTGCACATGATAAATGAGACAATGCGCGAGTGGAGCCACCAAAGGAGCCGTTGGCTACGGCTCTACGCAAATGCCCCACCGAAACCCCCTGCCGTTAAATCAACGAAAAGCAACATGCCCCCTTCTACACACACACACACACATAAGCACACACGCACACACACATGGATACGCCACCCACATTAATAAAACTTTGGCTGCCTTCAGTCGCAGTCGTCGCCATCGTCGACTGCTTTCGTCCTCGCACAGACACTAAACTGATACTCAATTATACACACACACATGCACACACACACGCACACTTGCATATATAACATACATATTATACATATGTATGTTTATGTATGTGCACAACCCTCATTCTTGTTCTGCTCACATATACATATGTATTGGCATCGCTGTCTGCATCCTCGCATCCTCTCGTGTGTATCCTGGGCAGCAGCGGCAGCAGCAGCAGCCATTGCCATTGCCAGCCAAGGCAGCACACAAAAAGGACACACACCCACACACGCACACATAGGGAGAGGAAACATCATGATGTCTCCACGCCCAGCGCGGCGGAACACGCTTTAGACTGGTCCCAAAACGCGCCAACGAACCACCCTAATGCCAGAAATCAAGTCAAACATTTTGACAGTCACTGGCGAAGTATATCAAAGATTAAAGACACTGTCACATATGAGAATATCTAAATATTTTAATTGAATTAAATTATTTTAAAAGCATTTAAATAAACATTTCTTTTTAATATTATTTCCTTTAAGGATTTTATTATTGTGTAATTTATTTACAAATATTTTCAATTTTATTTATAAACTAACTTAGTCTATTTTCTAAATATTTTAATTAAATTTAATTAATTCTAAAGTATTTAAATATACATTTATTCTAAATGTTTTTTCTAAGGATTTCAAAATTGTTTATTACAAATATTTTTATTTGTATTTATAAGCTAACTTAGTCCATATCTATTAAATTGAATTAAATTATGTTAAAAGCATATACATAAATTATATTTTTTTTAACTTAAAGGATTCAATTATAGTGTAATTATTTACAAATGTTTTTAATTTTATCAATAAGTTAACTTAGTCCATTTTCTAAATTCGAATTTTTTAAGGATTTAATTATTCATTTATTATTTGCAAATATTTTTAATTTTATTTACATATAAGCTAAGTCAATTTTTTAAGTAATGCGAACATAATTTCCATAACTAATATAATATACTAAAATATATTGATAATATATTATTATTTGGTACATCGATAAAGAGAGTTTCCAGCTTGGAAGATCAAACAATTCGTAGGTAAAAAATTAAAATAAAATTATTTCTCAAATATATGTTGATATTGATAAGGCTAAGATAACGTATCTCTCCAAGCTTTTAAATTTTTTATATCTTTTCCTAAAATAAAATGAAACATTCAATTATATGTATCTCAGATTCCCTGAACTCTTTTGCAATTCTATTTGTCATTCTTACTTAATAATTGGCCTAGATAAAATAAAATTTTTCTTAGAACTTGATTAAAAAATAAATGAAAATCGGCATTGCGAAGATGTTTTGTTTCGTTTCTCTCTAAATTTGGAAACCCTTTTGGCAGGCAGCTTTCTAATTAATTATTTATTTGGCAAGTCATGTGTTTTAATTCGGCTAACTTTGGCGTTGATGCTGAGTAATTGTATTAGCTCGGAAACAGCTCCTAACTAATCAGAACCGTGACGTTTGTCAGCTTTGATATATGAAATCCACTTGCACTTGCAGTTGACAGTTGCGTTTAGTCGCCCACAGGGGGCGCCACAGTGTGTGTGTGTGTGTGTTGGCAAAGGAGCAACAAAAAATAAAATATATGTAAAATATGAAAAGCAACAAAACAAACGAAACCAAACCAAAAACCAGGCAAGTCGTTCACCTGAAGCCCTAAGGATAGCGCAGGATATTCGGGTTGACGTTCGAGTTTTCGAGTTGAGATTCGGCGTGAGCGAAAACATCTGTCCCGAAGCCGGCGGGTTTTGGCCGGGCGCGTTTCCTATGCAAATTAGATGGGCGCGCGCTTATTTATAAGTAATATTATGCGTACGTACATACGTATGTATGTATGTCTTCTATATAGATATAAGTATATATATATATATGTATGTGTATATGTGCACGTCTGGTTGATGGTGGCCAGGCTGAGTTCTATTATGTACTCTGGCGTAATTGCGGCCGAAATTTGTATGGCAGTCGCTGGCACATGAGCCGCAACGGATAACTCAAAATTCTGTTATTCCAACAAACTGCAAACAATAACAATCACGCATAAAATATATACAAAGTCATCGTCGCTGCCGACGTCGCCGGATTGCCATAATCGCGCATACGCCGCGTAGCCATCAACAAAAAAAAAATGTTTATGCGAAATTTGCAACTTTAAAAATACACTTCTTTTAGGAGTGTACTAAAACTGTTGAAATTAATATTTTCTGATATTCCTTAAAATTGTTTTTTAATCGTTTATATGCCAAATTATTAAGTATTATAACTTGGAGATTATTTGATAAATAATTTAGTCTAAGTTATGGCTTAGAACTTAATAAAAGTTATCAACTTAATTGTAGACTGAATTTAAAAGTGATTCAGCTGCATTTGGTTTAAGTTTGTTTTACTTATTTAAATGTTAGCTTTAGAGTATTTTCTATATTAAATGAATGAAATGAATTGAAAGTTGAAACATGCTCAACGCAAGAACAAGAGTAGAAAGCAACACATGGTGTGCGTGTGTTTGTGTGTGTGTGTGTGTGTATATACATTGTGAATGTATTTTGCATACCTTTGCATACTGAAAACAAACACTATTATCCCGTCGCCATTATGCGCAGATTGATGTGCGTTCGTCAGGAACGCCCGTTCCGGCAGCGAACATCAACGCAGAAACACTTGCCCCAAACGGTGGCAGCCACGAATGGTTATTGAATTGGGTTCGATGGGTGGGCTGCGGCTGTTTGCTGTTTGCTGTTTGCTGAATTGTTGGGTTGTCAGTGCGCCTGGCAGGCATTCATTGTACGCTTCGATGACCCGATAAAATTATGCCGATGTTTGGCGCACTTTTCATACCGCTGCCGACTCGAAGGCACTTTGATTTTTCCCATTTCGCAACGCAAATTGATGCGAGTCAGGTGAAACAACAACAACTGTAATAGACAATCGCTGGTATTGTAATCGAAGCAAAACATAATCAAATAAAATACTTTAACTAACTCATATTGGACCGGGCGAAAGATCAGGCGAGCTTTAAGCCATCGAATTCCTTTTTTACTTATACAACTTGGCTAACACATTTTGACTAAATAGGTTATCATAAAGCCGGACTATACTGACTGTTCAAAAAAGTCTTTCTTTTTGGAAAGTCTGTAGTGTAAACAGGAACCCAAAAATAATCTGAATAGATTTGAATTCCTATTTTATTATATTTAATTGTTTTTCGCGTGTGCACACAAAAAAAGGCTATCGATAAAACTAACAGTGCTGGAATAAATAAAAAGCAATAATTATAAATATATATAAGTAATTAGTTATTTTTACTTAGTTTCTTTAGTTATTGATTATTTACAAAAATTGCATACATTTTGTTTTTAATGGGAAGAGAAAAGCAATTTCTCGTAAGGAAAAAGAAATCTGATGGTCAGTTTATATAGAAAATATATAAAATAAATATTAATGGAAAGTATATACATATATGGCCATATATAACTGTATATAATAAATATCAATAATTACTGAATATAAACAGAGTATTATAAAGGTAAGCAAATGTTGACATATAGATTTATTAAAAAGAGAATATAAATTAAATAACGAAACTGAGCAAATGAATTTTTTTAACATAATAGAGCTAATGCAAAAATATTTAAAATATAATAACTATATAAAGATTCCGCATTTGCGTTAAACAAACTCCTTTAATTTTTTATTTTCATTTATTGCTAAATAGCTAAATAGTGAAATAACATAATTTCAATAAGTATATTTGGCAATAAATTGACCAAGAATTAACCTCGACACTTTTGCTAACAACAAGTTTGTGAATTTTTAGATAGCAGCAACCCCTTATGGAAAACAGGACTCGGCGCCGAGTTCGCCTTTGACGTCTGACGTCTGACGTCGCCATTGCGACGTTGATGAACTGATTCAAGTGCTGGGCGTGACACATGCTGCCCACAGAAGCCTGTCCACATATATGTACATATATATATATATATATATATATGCATATATATCCATTTATATATACATATATACATGGAACGGCGTGCGGCGTTTGCTTTCATATAAATCATGTTAAAAATGAGTTGAGCGACCCTCTTCACAATATTTAATACCGCAAGTGACCCCTGTCCACCACTGGCCGGCAGAGGCCAGTCCGAGGCCAGTCCTGGCCTGAGTGGTCAAAATACCCCTGAAAAGTGGGGAGGAACACAGACGGGTGCGTTAGCTGCAAATCAGGTTCGGGTTCGGAGGGGGGGCAACGAGCGCGGAACGTGCAACGCGGCTGTGGCAAAGGTTACGCGTGCGTTGCGCGTTCGTGCCCATCGTCAAATCGAATGCGGCTTTGGGCCTTGGGTCACATAGCTGTCGACGCATGCGTCGCAACAGTTTCCTTCGGCTTTGATTTATGGACCGGGCAATTGCAGTTGATTAATCGCCAGCGACAATTTTGCGGCCAATCACACACGCTGGATTGGATCACCAAATAATAATTGAATGAGCTTAAAATTGCGACATTCAAGGCAATATAAATACACAAAGATATTAAGCTTACTTTCCTTTTAAATCTTACTACTAGAAATATTTATATTTTCTTTAGACTTTAAGGATGTAATTTTTTGCAGATCATATACTTTTAAATAATTGAGCTAACACTCGTACGGTCTATCGTTTTTAAATTAATAAATAAAACAATTAAATGAAATTCAAAAAATAATAATAAAATTAATAATCTAGTTTTTTAAACCAATATCTCCAGGGTTTATCTTTAGTTATTCATTTATTTTTATATTCAAAAAACCTGTTAAACAAATATTAATATACAAATTACCTTTAATCAAAGATAACAAGAACTTAAAGTTTATATAAATTTTTTGACAGTATTTCTTTAAATACATTTTTAAAATGCAAGTTAAAAACCAAGTTTATTTCAACAAAAAATGTCCTTCGTTTCGATTACACACTTATAGGCATATTATCGATAACAATAGTCTTACAAATGGCTTTCATTGCCGACGGCGTGTTTGCTGCCACGTTGCACTTATCGCAAACTGGCAATGCGACTGAGTTGTCTCTAGGTTACAGCGACTTTGTAACCTTCAGTGGGCCACAGACACAAAACACACTCACACACACACACACACCTACACTCACACACACACACACACGTGCCCTTTGTGTCAGACGCGGCAAAGATTTTCCCTTTTTTCTCTCTTGCATATCAAATTTAAAAAAAAAAAAGGCGCACAAAAATGTGGCAAGTGCAAAGTAAAAGTGCAAGCACGTGCATTATGCAAACATACACATAAATAAATATGCACACATATATATATACATTTATAAATGTGTGTGTGTGTGTGTGTTTGTATCAGGGACACAGTAGCAACGACCTTTAGCATAGGCTCTAGACAGAAGTCAACGAATAAAATACGTAAAATGATTAAAATAAAATAAGGACAACTATTAATAAAGAGTTTTTGACAAATCGAGACTTAACTAAAAAAAGCTTAGCATATGTACTTAATTTGGCTGCCGTCTATTTGAAAAATCTAAAAGCTTATGCAAATTAGAAAATGATACTCAAAGCTAAAGAGGGGTTGATTAGTTATAGGCAGATGTATTTTAAAAAAAGAAAAAAAAATCTTAAAAACAGAAAAGAAAAATAGTTCTTGCCCAACTTTTTATCAGTTAATAAGAGCAAATGAAGAATTTGTTATATATTTGATATCTTTAAAATAAACCCAATTTACGAGATGAAACTTAAGCAGAAGCTTTGTAATTCATATCAATTCATATCAACTAGTCTGATACATTATTTATTTCAACTGCTTTTTTTCAACTATGTACATGCATATATTTACATATGATATATGTAGATCATAACCGGTTACTGATTATCGCAATATCATATCACACACACACACTCACACACACACAGCGGAAACACGCGCTGCGTATTAACAAGTTGATTGAAATTTTCAATTTTTTCGTTTATTTTTTTTTTATAATGAAATCAACCCAGTTAGTTATTCGCTCAACCAGTTTCCTATCTTTCAATTCAATCTGTAACTGGTTGAAAACTTTAGTTTTGTTTTTGTGCTCTGTTCTTTTATTATGCCACAGACGCCTGGAGGCATGCAACAGTTTTGTCTTAGCATAATTCTCAGCATCCTCGGCAGCCTATTTTGCTTGCGCTGCTGCTTCTTCTTCTTGCCTCTTTTCACGCCACTTGTTTTCATTGTGCCCAAGTATTCTCCGTGTTTAACTAGATCTGCAAAGCGGAAATAAAAAAAAAATAAATAAAAAGTCCCGACGCATTTTAAGTTGGTGTTGCGGGTGGCCCGCCCACCCTTTGGCTTTCAGCCAGAAAACGGCGATGAGGGGCTGGGGGCGGGGGGCGGGGGCGTGGCTGGGCAACGCTGGCAGCTGGCGCCATTGCGTGGCAGGTGCAAATGCAGCAAGTGCAAATGAGGCAAATTTCAAAGTCAAGTTTACACCACGCAGCAAATGTTTTGTGCTCCAACACGCGCCCGCCTTCGTCCCACCCCCTCCCCCCCCCCTCTCACCGCCTCCCCTCACCTCTTTGCCAGCCACTGCCCCACTCCCCGTTCAGCTTATTCCGCGCCTCTTATAAAAGGCGCTGTGAATGCGACACTCTCATGCATGCGAAAGTGTAAGATTCCTAGTCACGGCTGCTAAACACAGCGCCCTGCAACTAATTAGAGCCATTTAGGGCTCGAGCCAAACAGTCAAGATCTGGATAATACTTAATTACTTTAAGATAAGAGATTGAATTCAATAAATGTCTTATTAAGTATACTTGGTTAAATAAAGTCAAATATTACTAATAAAGTTGCTCAATAAACCGAATTTCTTCATTCTCGTTTTATTTTATTTTTTGAGTAGACAATATACAGTCCTTACATTAACGCAGCTTAACAAATTTAAAGCTTCACTTAATTATGATTAAGCTATTATTAATTTATTTACATTTAACTTTTTCAGCACTTGACTGTTGCTTACAATAAATGCTTATATAAATATGCCTAGCGGTGTATTTTGTGCCGGCAAATGTGATTTTTGCTTCTTTTTTTCCGTTACTGACTTTCCCACGCCTTTTATTACACATTTTTTCGCTCTCTCCCTCGCGCTTACTCCGCCTTATTTTAAGTACATATGTTGGCTTTGTGGGGCAGCATTCGCTTAGGAGTTGGAAAAAAAAACTCTATTTATAAATAAAAATGCAAGAATTGTTCCAAATCCGCTGGGAAGGAGGCCAGGCGGAAGGGAATAAAAAATAAGTAGACGCGGCAGAAAGTGAAAGTGCATTAAATAAAGAATAAAGCACAAAGCAGATGCGAAAACAAAAGCGCATGGGCACAGCAGAAGAACCGTTAGAACAACAGTCATTGCCCGAGTTGAAGAACGCGATAAGAAAACTAAACCCAAAAAATCTATTTAATGTATGCATATGTACACTTGTACATTTGTACATAGTACTATGTGCGTCGGTGAGCCTTCGGTATGCATATGTAAATATGTATTTAATTCGTTTTTGGTGTAACAGGAAACAGTCACGAGAGAAACAGAAACTTTAGTTTGCCTTTTGTAATTAGTTGACAGTTGCCCGCTGCATTAGGCGCGCAAACCCGAAAAAGGATGTGTGTATCCTCGCCGCACACACACACACAAGCACACACGCTGGAGTATATAGCAGTCCGTGTCTGCGTACGCTGTCACATGCATGCGCGCGTCCTGTAAGTCCTGCAATACATAAACGGGCATCACATACACATATGTATGTATGTACATATATATGTATGTGCTCTCACGCACACACACTCGAGCACCCGTCACAAATCGTCCGCTGCTGACTGTGTGTGTGTGTGTGTGTGCGAGAGTCCAAAACTCACGTCACACACATGTGTGCGTGAGTGTGTGTGTGTAGGGGTGAAACGAGTTTCGTGCAGATATAAACATAGCACACAAACGTGGGCGTGGCCAAAAATGTCCCGTATGTTGTGCCTGCATGCGTACTCCATGCGCGTGCGAGTGAGACGCAGTTACTCGCTTTAAATAACTCTCCCAAAATGCGTGTGACGATTGTTCCGTGTGTTTGTATGTGTTGTGTGTTTGGACCTTTTAACTGCTTCAGTGTATGCTAATACAGAGGGCAATAGAGCGGGACAGCCTAAGCGACAGAGAGAACTGCGAACGCTGATATGTGTCTTGATTTGCTTTTATTGTGAGTTTATCAAATGTCTGGACATTCATGAGCATTAAAAATCAAAGATATATGTTTTATTTATATCTAACCAAGGAAGGAATCATTGCTAAGCTTGCTACTGTTTCTGTCTAACTGCATTTCTTTTGAATATACGTCACTATATTTTTTAGGCAATTGATATATTTATGTAGCGTACTACAGCCAGCTAAATAAGCCATTAAATATATTGCAAACCCATATTTATATTAATATTGGCGCCATGCTAATATATAAAGTTTCTGATTTTTGTCGCTTGGCAAAATATCACATGCAATATCGGCAGAGGGCGCTGCCGTAACTACTCATCTTACTTTAACATGCACATTTAACGTTAAAAGAGCAGGGCGTCTGTCTGAGCTTATATTTGCGTTAACAGCAGTGGAATTCTGTTAAAACTCATTTGCGCGTTAATAGCGTAGCCATTGAGTCGTCTATTATTTGTAATGCGCAAATTTGTAAATATGTTTGTTCAACTTGACTTGCTGGTTATAAAGTTTTGTTGATTTTATATGTAAAGCGCTACTACATATGAAGCACAATCATTAAGTTATATAAAACCTGCCCTGCGTTAAACGTATGGTTTGTGTACACTGTTAAATAATCATGTAAGCTCAACATTGCGCAAATTGAATTTCTTTACTCAAAGTGACAAAAAAAACAAACTGAGTGAGCGCTTGTAGGCTTTAAAATAATACTTTTATCAAGTCATTTACAATGGAAGGCAAAACGTTTCCAAGTGCGAATTCAAATAACGGCTTAGAAATCATTAAAATATCATTTGGATGTCTATCGCACAGCCACCACAGTCTATCGATTCAACAATCAACAGCTTGTCGTCCAACCGCCACACTTGCGCGAACACACACACCCACATATAGATTGGTATTGACGACGACATCGTCATTCCGTTGAAATTCCTCGAAATTCCTTATTTATTTTTTTTGGTTGAATTGGCGCGTGCTGCATTATTAAAAGCAACATAAAAGGCCAAACCAGCGAACTTGCGACAAGCAACCGGCCCAAAACAGGGAATCAAACAATAAACAAGTGAGTAATGCGCAACAACATAACACACAAACACTGAAAAGAAAAAACCAAACGCTCGCTCCTCTTCGCCTTCGTGTTCGTCATGCACTTTGTTTTTGTCAATGCTTGCGTTGGCTCTGCTGCTGCCACTGTCGCCGCTGCCGCTGCTGCTACTGCTGCTGCTGCTGCTGCTGACTGCCAGCATTAGTCATACGCGAATTTGGAATTAAAGTTTTTTGTTGTTTGTAGATTGTGTGTGAAAAGGATTCGCGTTTGGTTTTTCTGTGTTTTTCATGCTTAATTCTTGTCGTGAAAGACGCTGTTGATCGATAAAATCGATAACTGCGGCCCACGCCTGTGTGCCCAAGCTTCGTGACGTCATTGTTTAGCATTTTTCGCAGCCTCAATCAAACGCACTTCCAAATCCACAAAGGCATCCACATCAATGGCAGCCGGCACCACATTACAGAAGGCCATAGATCTGGTCACAAAGGCCACCGAGGAAGATCGCAACAAGAATTATGCCGAGGCGCTGCGTCTGTACGAGCACGGCGTCGAGTATTTTCTGCACACCATCAAATGTGAGTAACAAAACGCCCCTCAAAAACAAAAACCCCAAGCAACTGTGACATTATCCCGACTCTTTGCGCGCAGATGAGGCACAAGGCGAGAAGGCCAAGGACTCGATTCGAGCCAAGTGCCTACAGTATTTGGATCGCGCCGAGAAGCTTAAGGAGTATCTGAAGAAGGGCAAAAAGAAACCGATCAAGGAGGGCGGCGAGAACAGCTCCAAGGACGACAAGGACAAGAAGAGCGACAGCGACGACGAAGATGGCGAAGATCCGGAGAAAAAGAAGCTGCAAAGCAAACTGGCCGATGCCATTGTTATTGAGAAGCCCAAAGTACAGTGGTCTGACGTGGCTGGCCTCGATGCGGCCAAGGAGGCACTCAAAGAGGCTGTCATCTTGCCAATCAAGTTTCCTCAATTGTTCACCGGCAAGCGCATACCCTGGAAGGGCATTTTACTGTTCGGTCCGCCCGGTACGGGCAAATCGTATTTGGCGAAAGCAGTTGCCACCGAGGCAAATAGATCCACATTCTTTTCAGTATCTAGCTCCGATCTGATGTCCAAGTGGCTGGGCGAATCTGAGAAGCTGGTGAAGAATCTCTTCGAGCTGGCGCGCCAGCACAAGCCATCGATTATATTCATCGACGAAATTGATTCCATGTGCTCGGCCCGTTCGGACAACGAAAACGACAGCGTGCGACGCATCAAGACCGAGTTCCTGGTCCAGATGCAGGGCGTCGGCAACGATACCGATGGCATTCTCGTACTGGGCGCCACCAATATACCCTGGGTACTCGACTCGGCCATACGCAGGCGTTTCGAGAAGCGCATCTACATTCCGTTGCCGGAAGCGCATGCGCGACTCATCATGTTCAAAATACATTTGGGCAACACCGCGCACGTGCTGACCGAGCAGGATCTCAAGGAGCTAGCCGGCAAGACCGAAGGGTGAGCCGCATGACTCCGCTAAAGTACTCATAATTAAACTCTTTAATTCGATTTCAGCTACTCTGGCGCCGATATATCAATTGTGGTGCGCGATGCGCTGATGGAACCAGTACGCAAGGTGCAGACGGCCACACACTTTAAGCGCGTTTCCGGTCCCAGTCCGACCGACAAGGATCAAACGGTCGACGATCTGCTGGTGCCCTGCTCGCCGGGCGATCCGGGTGCCTCCGAAATGAACTGGATGGATGTGCCCAGCGATAAGCTGTTCGAACCGCCCGTAACCATGGTGCGTATTTTGTTGCTGAATAGTTAGAGACTGGACTTTTAATCATGTTCGTATTTTGTGTTTTTTGTTTAGCGCGACATGCTCAAGTCCTTGTCACGCACGAAACCAACTGTCAACGAAGAGGACTTGACAAAGCTGCGCAAGTTCACGGAGGACTTTGGCCAGGAGGGCTAAGCCGCAGAGGATGCTAATGACACCGCCGCCGTCGTCACCATCAGCTAATTTTAATTGTTGCCTATTGCATAAATCGCTAAACAAGCCCTGGCTCTTAAGCTACACACACGCACGCACACACACACACACACACACAAACACATACATACATACATATATATAGATATACATATATATATACCAATTATTCTCTATGCCTTTTTGTTTATATACCACATTTTTGTAAGAGCACATACGCTTTATACATATATTTATATGAGTTGCCGATCGTTAGTATATATGGTTGCGATTGTATTTCAAGTTTTGACTATCCCTGCCCCTGCCTCCAATGGCTGCTGGCTGCTGTTGTAATCGCAAGAAGAGAGGAAAATAAGTCGATGTATTTTTATACTCTTAATGTTAAGCTAAAACCCGAAATGAAAACGAATGTAATTTATGTGTATTACACCAATCGATTGTGTGTGTATATGTGTGTGCGTGCGTATGTGTGTGTGTGTGTGTGCAAGTGTTTGTAAATTGCAAGTGGGTCTCACATTCGACGTTGCCTTCACTCCTGGACACCTGCCCGTATGCGCCAGACAAACAGACAGACACAGTCCGTTGGCCAATTGGCCAGTTAACCAACAAGCAAGCAACCTATTTTTAACTGTAATCGAACAAAAACAATTCAAACAAAATATACGATATTAAACTTATGCAAGAAATCAACTGTGGCACGACGACATGATGCCCTGTAAAAACAAAATAAACAAAACGAACGTTCTACTTGCAAATTCATTTAAACTATTCGCCTTAAATCAATCTCTAAATATTTTCTAAGATATTCGCAACTATTTCGTATTGTCTCGTGCGTAGTGTTTTTTTTTTTTGATTGTGCTTAGAAATGAAAATTGTTGAATAAAATTATAACGAATCTTTGAAGATTTGAAACGAAATATTTCAAATCCAACCAATATGGCAATCAATATTCTTTCTTTTTTTTTTGATTTGCGAGGTTTTAAAGTCAATGGGATCCTGAGTGTGTTGAAGAAATATCTTTTAAGTGTAAAAAGAGAGAAGGGTAGAGAGTAAAGAGTAAATTTTCTATAGATTGTGTTACAGGCTTTTCATCTGAAGTGAACTATTCTTTTGCTGTTTTTTTAAGAGAAATTAATGGCTTGTTATAAATAACTGCTGGTTTAGCAAATACCCAAGGTTCGAACTTATAAATCAAGCCCTAAAGTATGCTAGCGCCTACAAATTGATTGAGTGGTTATTAACTGATTAAGAAATGTTATCATTTCGATTGATATCTGCAAATGATTCATACAGTTTAGTTGGAAACATGGCAAACACTTTACACATATTTACAAATTTGGCAAGATAATTTTTATCATTTAATAGTTTAGAAAGAGACAGTTAAATGCCTGCTCATGAGCAACACACCCCACGTGCAAACTGTGCTTACAAGGTATCAAAATATCTTTGTTGTTGTTTTTTTTTTCTTTTATTTTGGGACGTGCTTACTTTTGCAAAGTGGGTCAAATTAGAACTTTCTGTGCGCAGCGGAGCAGCGCGTTGCTTCGATCTGCCGTCGAGCCAATTGCAAGCGTAACATTTTATGCCAGTCCGGCATTTTGTTGGGCCCTGCATGCACCCAATGGTCAGTCGCGTCCGAAGCGAACGTCGGCTTTGGCAATTCGCTTAAGTTATACATTTTGTTACCTTTGTTTTGTTTCTCCTTTTTAGCTTTTTGCAATCGTACGTGTTGCGAATGGTCAATGTTTGCGAGCGGTCTGGCAGCGCTGCCACGACTGACAGCCGAAGCCCAACCGAAGCCCAGCCGAAGCTTATCCGAAGCTTTCGTTGGTCTTGCTGCTGTTTCGTGTCTTGTGCGTATCGCGTTTCGTTTGCTATTTCAGTTGATCTTCAGCCGCGCTGCGCTGCGGTTCGTGTCGGCATTTTGTTTTGTTTTTAGATTTTTGTCTCGCGGCGGCTAATTTGCAGCGTTTGCGTTTTACGCGCTGCATCTAAAAAACTTTTGTCACAGCGGCTTTGCGCAAGTTTCGAAAAGTTTAACAGTTATTCGGGAAAAAAGTGCGTAATTGCAATTTGTGTTGGTGGTTAGTTTGTTTATGTTTTGATTTGATTTGTTTTCGTTTTTTTTTTTTCGCTTTGCTTTGCGCTTGCATTTTCATGTTAGTGCGGCTTCAGCTTTAGTTTTTGGCTTTAGCTTTGGCCAGCCCTTTTTATACCTTTGTCTTTCAATTGTGACAGTGTGTGTGTGTGTGTGTGTGCGTGTGTAGCTTGTTGTTGTTTTTTTGTTTTGATTTTTATATTTTTTTTGTTGTGAAGCGCAACTTTCACGCGTCTCAAGTGAAACTGTGAATCGAGCCCGGACACCAAAGCAGAAGCAAAATCAGCAGCAGCCGCCGCCGCCGCCGCCGCTGTTGCTTCTTCTGCTGTTGGCATCTTTTGCTTATCACAAATCGCAGCCAAACAAAAAACAACCATATTTACATGTGTTTATTTTATGTATCTGCTTTTACAGCTCTATTTTTTATGACTTGTCTTATTTTATTTTATTTAATTCGTTTGCTGCACCAGCTGCAGGCTGTTTCAAGTTTGTCGCTTAAGTCTTTTGGTAACTGCTTGCACTGCTTGCTGCAGTTGCTGCTGTTGCTTTTGTTGTTATTATGCATATTTGCATTTTGTTGTTGCTTTAAACCCGTTTGCAGAGCGCATTGCAAGCCACAAAAAGAAACCCCCCCGCATCCACCTTAAGCCTACGCTGTGCATTCAAAAAAATATGTTTTTAATAAATAAATAATAAGAAAAAAAATCACGCTGACATTGACACGAATTGCAGAGAGAGAGAAAAACCAAGAGACAAAAGGCAGCCAATTTATAAGGCAGCGCACAACAAATTCATGGTGTAAAGTCTAAATCAACGGCAAACTGCAAACTAAAAACTAGTAGCCGCCATTAATGCAATGCGCCCAACTAACACATACCCTGCAATTTCTTTACACCAGACCACATTTTCGATATGCTATTCTTATTGTTATGTTTTTATTCCTTAGAATATTCAACAAAATTATATTTATATAAATATATTGATTTGTAACTCAAGCTGCAACAGATCTTGAGTTAACATAGACAGTTATCAGGTTTATTTTAAGTCACTCCGTTGGCCATTTTCTTTAACAGTTTGCTTACAGGGTATATCAAAAGCTTCTATCTGAAAAATTGTTTTCAATTAAAGTGCATAAATTCCTTCAATGTCACTTAAAAAAACATTTTAAATTTAGTAAAACACTTTAAAGCTGTCGTTGTCGCTTTTGAATAACACGACTTAACATAATTCGCGTGCTGTAAACGGCCAATGATTGAGTCTATGGTAAAGTTGTTGTCGCAGTTGCTGCTACCGTTGTTGTTGTTATTGTTATTGTTGTTGTTGTTGTTGTTGTCACTGTGGTTGTTGACATAAGCAAGGTCGTCAGTCAATTGGGCGCAACAAGCGGGGAAAATCACAGCTCACAACTTTCAAATTGCGCATTTTCACTTAAACATTGCTTCGTACATATTTTTATAGCAGTTGAAATGTGAGTAAATCTACCCGGGTTCAAGCATTGGAACCACGGAATTTAAAAAGGAATCAAGGTTTTCTTATAACCTGTAATTTAGTTAAACATTAAAATGATTATATTTAAATTGAGTGTAAAATTCTCAGATAAGAATTAAGATTAACTTTACTTACAAAATGAAATTGACTACTAAGAAGCATTTAATCCTGACCTACCCTAACTAACGCTTATTTAAATACTTCCGCCTTCATTTATACATTCTCTTCTTAAGTTAGCCTAATTCACATTCTGAACAATTAAAGCTTTTGTTACACTTGAAACAATTAACTTTTACTTCGTGAACAATTTCCTCGTTTTAACTGCAGTCGAGCTAAAACCGTTTGAGAATCATAAGCACAAGCCTAGTAAAAATAGCTGGGGACACATCTTCCAGTACATCCGGTTGCTTTTTCCCATCCGCTTTCTAGCGCAGAGTTCATCTTTTAAGAGCGATCTCATAAAAAAGAATTATATCAATAATTTGCCAGCATTTAGTTAGAATTATATATGATTATGCTTTCGTGTGGAAACCAGAGCTCGAGTACACTGCACTACACGAATGGGGTCGACGGGGGGGAGGGGGAGGCGTTATCAAGAGTTGATTATGTTTGGGTTAGGCAACCGGAGATATTGCGGTCAACTCAGACAAGACGAAGACATTTAATTGTCGACCGACAACAATGAGATTTGTAATTGGAGGAAAAAGTTCAGCATGTCTAGAATTGGGCCAAGAGTTGAGAGTTGGCCGAAGAAAAGTTGTGTTTAGAACTAGAAAAAGAATTGACAAATACTTTCCATACTCTATTCAAATATATATTGAATGTATAAGATAGATATAATATATATGGAAAGGGTATCTCTTTTATGTTGAAGCTGCCCAAAAACAATTGCTTGCTTTCTGCCACTTGAGTTTCAGCCCACGCTTTAATGCTGACTTCTTGACCTGTTCACAGTTCTTTGATCTCACGCTCTCTCTCGCTCCCTCTCTCTCTCTCTCTGTCTCTTTCTGTTAGTTGTTTATCTCGTTGAATTGGGGGCCTGGCTTTTGGCAGTAAGTGGGCCGTAACTGGTTGGGCTGGGAGCCTGGAATATGCAATGTCTGCAATTTGGCCCAAAGCAAGTGTGTCGCGTTCGTTTGCCATTGCATACAGCTACATATATAATTGTTATTGTTGTTGTTATCGTTGTTTTATTCTCATTGCATTTTACCGTTGGTTGGGTTTTATACTGCCAACGTCTGTTGATTTATGGCGCATTGTCTTTTTAGCTTCTTCTTCTTCTTCTTCTTTGTCTTCTTCTGGTTGCATGCAATGCATGGACAATGAGCTGCCACTGTGGAAATTCTTGTGAAAACCCTAAACCGAAACCGAAGCAGCAACAACAACCACATTTTAGAAGCAGCTAATTTTGTCGAAACGTCAACAGTCAAAAAATTACAGGTCTCAATTGCAGTTACCTTTTATGCTACCAAGCAATATATTTATATTTCTTATGATTCAGATATTTTAATATAGATGAATTTCTACTACAAAAAAACTTGTGCCTTTGGCATATTTTTTTTCTCTTAGCTATGCAAAAAACTTCAATATAAATATTTCAAAAGTGTCCAAAATCATTGGAAAAAACATAGATAATATATATACTTTATATGCATATTGTTCCTCTGAATATATTCACGAAAAGATAATTTACTTTAAAAATGTTTTCTTTACTTTGTAACATTTTTCCAAGACCATAAAACACTTTTTTCAAAGCGTACAGGGTATGAAAAAAACTTTAAAATAACGGCGGAAACTTCATGCGCCGTTGGCTCTTTATCATATTTTGTTGTTGTCGTTGTTGTTGTTGTTGTTGTAGTTGTCCAGCGCCCGTTGGCTGCCTCCCTTTTTTTTCTCTGATTTTGTTTCTCGTGGAGTCCGTCGTAACAAACAGGAAACTATTTATGCGACTTGCTGCCGCTGTCATGCGCAAATTGGCTAAGGAAATTTGAACGTTTTTCGTAGCTTATATTTTAAGTTTTTTTATTTTCGGTTTTTGGTTTTCTGTTTGTTTTTTTGGCTGCGCGCCAGCGACTGCAAGTTCGTTGCCTAAGTCTTTTGTATTGCAAGCAAACTAATAAAAACAACTGCGATTGCGGGCATTAAAATGGCACACCAATACACACAAATACACACACAAACACACACGCAGGCGCCGACAAATCGATCAAAAACGATTGCCCCAAAGTTGGCACAAAGCTAAGCCATTGTTTTAGGCCAAGTTTTCACAGCGTTGCGTGTGTAGGCGTCAGTGTGTGGTTCCTATTTGTACCCTGCCATTTAAGTTGGTCACGAAAGTGTATCATAAAATGATGCAAGCGTAGGAAAGAGCAGCTGTTGAGGCTTCAACTAATTACCCTAATAAAAAAGATGCAAACTGTGAAATTATTGAGTTTATTTATTTTCCTCATCTTTGGTTTGAGCAAGTTTGAAGAGCATTTTTTATGAGAGCTTTCATTTTCCATTCATTCAGGAACTGAACAGACAAAATGTTGTCAATTATATAATTTATACAAAAATAAATACATTAAACAAAAATAAATAAATATATTAACTATGCTAATTTATAAGTCAAAGACTCATCGATATAAAGTAAAATAAATTCATATGATTTTGTATTATGAATATTCTTCCATATAAATAAACCTCTACATTAATTGGTATAATTAACAGGGTATCTGTTCGTCTAGTACACACGCTCGATCCTCTCGTTTCTTGGCACGCTTTTCTTTTTTGCCATGATCCGATTTCGTTAGCGTTTTCGATTTCTCAACGAATATCGCGGCTTTCCCAATGGGACTGGATGAGCTGTCAGTTCTCGCAGTTCGGTTTTCTAATGAGCAGAATTAGCTGCAAATGCGAAAATGAGCAGCAGCTGAAAGCGGCCCCAGCACCCAAATTGGGTTAATCTATTTGAAAGTGTCTGATGGACTGACAAACTGACGAACTGACCGACGGACAAACTGAGCCTAAGTCAAAGCCGTGCGAAAGCCGCTTTAGAAGCATTATTGCCAGATACTTTCCATTTTTGCCCATGTAGGTTGGCTTTAGCTTTCCCAGCGCGACAAATTCATCGCTCTTGCTTTTTCCTCGTTTCGCTCTTTTCCCCTCTGGAGGTCTCTATGTGTATCCCTTTAGCTCTGCTCTTCACGCTTCGCTGGTTCCGCCTTTCAGCAGCCTCTTTTGCGGGTGGCCGCAACTTTAGACGTTGATTGATGGCTCCACAAGATCCGTGAAACAATGTTTGTCTTGTCTGTGGAGCGACTTAAGCTGCTTGTAAACCAACAACAGGTGCTCCGAATAGAGCGCTGTTAAGCTAACAGCTGTTAAGCTACTCTAAATTTGAATGAATACTTTATAAATCGTTAATCATGGTAATCTTACCGTAAGCTGTTAAAACTGCAATTAAGCTAACAGCAATTATTATATCACCTTAATGTTAATGTTATTATAAAATATATTATAACATTTTTAGTAGAAGAAAAAACTTGCCTAACAGTTAATCTTGTCTTTAAATCAGTCTCAATTAAATTGTCTGCTAATAACGAATAAACAAGAGCTCCTTGAGAGCTGTCCAAACAGATTTTGTAATGCTTCTGGCTTTATTTGCTGGCCATGACAACATTGTTGGAGCTGGGCCAATGTTTGGCCCGGATGCTAATTGATAAGTCACAGCTTGAATGAAAGTGAAGCCCAATGAAGATTCGCTGCGCCGCCAATAGATCAATAAATCAATCAACTAATGGCTTTCAATGCTGCTCCCAATATTTTGTTTCGGTTGCGGTTAATCATCTCAAGCGATTAGCTGGCTTTTCTTCGTCTTTATCTTCATCTTCTGCTTTATTTCTTCTTCTCTTTAACATGACTCTCACAGTTTTCACTTTCGTTAGATGACACCCATTATTTTTTTTTTTTGGATCTCCCGCACAATTGACTCACTGAGTTTCTTCTTTGGGAATCAGCCAAAGGCCCCACAACAAACTTGATGACAACTGTTGAATTTTAGACGTTATATTTTCTTCTTTTGTTTGTTTTTATATTTGTTTTTGTGTGTTTTTTTTTTTTTTTGTTTTTATTATGTGTCTTGACTGCCGTCTGCTGTTGACCCAAATGTTCACATTCAACTTCCAATGTTCAACGTTTAACGTTTAGCTCAACTCGGGATTTACACTGTGCAACAAAAACATATATCATAATATACCATAATAATATAAGCCTTGTAGATTCTCAGCATTAAACTAAGCCTGTGTTTGTCATTAGCAAAGAATTGAGTAAAATCTGTGTTAACTTTTGAGTTTGGCAATTTTGTTGTTGTCATAAAATCAAATTAGCGGTTTTATTTTATGTCTGTCCCTGAAAGTTGCCACACAGTTATTGACTGGGCGTTGCCAGACAAGCGCAAAAACCAAATATTTGCCTGACAAATTAAACACAATTTGATTGCCAGCCAAATCAAATATGTTCTTAACTGGTGTAAAGATAAACTCGACACATTAAATGATATTGTATAATTATTACATATAAAAGTCTGAATTTTATCCACGTTGAATATAAAAATTAACAAATAAAATCTATAAAAGATAATTACGATCTTAGCTAAATTTCGATCGAAGAAGAAGAAAAGTCTTTGTTTTGTATAAAATTTTCTTTATTATTGTATTTCTCCTATTTTGTAGCATAGTGTAAATGTGTGTGTGCAAAGTGTTTGACTTTTAACTATAATTGCTGTTGTTGTTGACTTTTCATTTTTTTTAAAAACAGTTTCTGTTGTTGTTGCTGTTGTTGTTGTGGCTTGGCCAGAGAATCGACGAATCGACGGTCCAAAAAGACACAAAAAAAAAGTTCATTGGCCCAGCGACTGTTAAAGCCGCTTAGCGCACATCCTGCCAGTGAACCGGCTTATTATACAATTCGCAGACAGTCAGACAATTGCCACAACAGCAGCAACAGCAATAACAGTTGTTGTCTCTTATTTAGCTAAACATGCAATTGAAAATTGTCGCTGCTTCTTGTAATTGCAGGCCACACAAAGCAAAGCTCATAAACAATCAATCAGCTGCAATCAGCATCAATCACAGCTCAAGCAACTGTCGCAAATTGGAGCTGCTGCTGCTGCTGCTGCTGCTGGTCAAGTGAAAGCTTTGACAACAGCAACTGTTGCTGCTGCTGTCGCGACGTCTGCCACATAATTCAATCAAGCGCAAAGTCAACGGCAACACCAACGCATCGAGCTGAAGACGCAGCAGCCGCCGCCGGCCCAGCCTCAGCTCCCGGCAACAACAACAACAACAATAACAACAACAACGACGTTCATTTGCAGTCAGTCAGTCAGTGAGTCAGACGGAGACGGAGACGCCATTGGCCGTGGCCAGGAACCAGTCAACAGCAACTGGTAACCAGTCACGACCGCAGCAACTGTTGCTGCTGCTGCTGTTGCTGCTGCTGGCAGGTTCACAAATAAGTGAAAGTGAATTTGTTTATGGTATATTGCTATTACCACAGCGAAAGAGACATAACACCGAAATAAAAGCTGTAAAGAGAAGAAGAAGAAGCAGAAGCAGCTGCTGCCAAAAATCAAAGCTCAATGCAATTGCAATTGCAAAAAAAAAAACACAACAGCAACACTAAGCGAAACAGAACGGGAGAGGGAGAGAGTGAGAGAGTGTGAGAGAGAGAGAGAGAGCGCTCTTATCTTTAGACAACATAGCGCTCAATGCCAATTGACACTGTGCACATTATTTGTTAATCTTCGGCAACAATTGCCACAACAGCAACAACAACGAACAACAGCAACACACATCAGCAACATGCAGCACATTTGCCTCGCGCTGTCGCTGCTGCTGCTCGGCACTCGAACTAGCGGTAAGTAGACGTCATATCCATTAACTAATTTATTTATGTACACACTCAACACACACACACACACTCCTCTTTCTATCTCTTTCTCTCTCTCTCTGTCTAATTGATTTATTGTGTGCTAAATTGTACAACTCACTTTTACTGAGGATGCTTTCAATTTTCGAGCTATCTTTTGCGTTGGCGGCACTTTAAATTGCCCCAACCGCCCACCCCCCTCTCAATCCCTTTCTTTCGTTCACTAACTGTAAATTGCAAGGCCGGCGGGTGAGCTTTTTGATTGGGGGGGAGTCTCTTTCAGTTCACTTTGCTGCCTGCTCCCCGTCAAGTTTCACTTGACAATTTTTTTGCCATTGAGCGACGCGCAAAACACTTCACATATTGCACAATCGCCATAAATAACACACACCCACACACGCACACACACACACACGGAGTGTGCACACTTGCAATCGGAACCAAAAAAAAAAAAACGACTAAACTAAAAATGAAATCAAACAAATTCAATGCGCCCAATAAAAAATCTAATTTGTTTTCTATCATTCAGATAAAAACTTTCCTTTAATAATAAATATAGATATGACCAGCCAAATTAAATATTAGTATTAATTAATTATAAATGAAATTGAGTTTTTCTTGGTTTTTTCAAAGCCAAATTAAATATTAATATTAATTAATAATAAATTAAATTGAGTTTTTCTTGGTATTTTTCAAAGCCAAATTAAATATTCGTATTAATTAATTATAAATGAAATTGAGTTTTTCTTGGTTTTTTTTCAAAGCCAAATTAAATATGAATATTAATTAACTATAAGTTAAATTGACTTTTTCTTGGTTTTTTACAAATTTAAATTAAATATTAATATTAATGAATAATAAATTAAATTGAGTTTTTCTTGGCAATTTACAAATTTAAATTAAATATTAATATTAATTAATTATAAGTTAAATTGAGTTTTTCTTGGTTTTTTTCAAAGACAAATTACATATTAATATTAATTAATAATAAATTAAATTGAGTTTTTCATGGTATTTTTCAAAGCCAAATTAAATATGAATATTAATTAACTATAAATTAAATTGACTCTTTCTTGGTTTTTTACAAATTTAATTTAAATATGAATATTAATTAATTATAAGTTAAATTGAGATTTTTTTGGTTTTTTACAAATTAATCATAATTCTATGCACATTTCTTTTTTTTATGGGCATTTGTGTACAAAACTTAAATAATAAAAACAAGAAGAAGTCTAAATGTAATAGGGTTTTTTTAGGGTTATAAAGGGTATACTCTAGTATTTCCAAAAAGGTGCCTCAAAAATAGTTTTAAAAGTACTATTAATATTTTCACAGCTGTATAAAAGCCCAACGAGCTGATCTTATAATATTATTTAGTTAATATATATGCACAACTATAGTTATGGGACTTTTTGCATTTTCTTTACACTAATTGAGTTTTGTGATTTAATTAAATTACCTTTTGTCGGCAACTAAAGCGTAAAGTGCTTTTCATTAAAAAACAAAAACTTGTGTCATGTTGATAAATGGGAAGAGTTTAAAGTTTGTGTGGCTGCGACATTTTGAGATATAGATAAAGATATAAAAAGTAAGTCAAACAAAGAGATACACATTTAAATTCATAGTATAATTTATAAAAAATGGTACCTAGACAAAGAAAGCTGAATGGAATATATTGTTTAAATATATAACTATAAATCAGCTCAGTTTCAAGCACTTCCTCCCTATAGCTCTGGCTGAGTCAGTCTCTTCCTGATTACCCCATTTGGGAGATAGGATGCTAATCGCATTCATAATTTTTGCCACTTGGCGACGTGTGTGGCGAAGCGTGGACAGTTTTATTTTGTCTTCCTCTTCCATTTTTTTTTATTTTAATTTTAATTTTTAATTTGTGCTTCTCTTGGAGCTGTTTTTGGGACGCTTCGGAAACGCAATCATGCCTCGGTAATTTATCATCGCTTTCAGTATATATAGTAGGTATATATATATATATATATATAGTAGGTATGTGTATCTGTCTTCAAGCCGACAAATAACTATATAACACATTTGGGCCTGTGCTGGGGTTATGTCATCGGCACGTTCCGAATTATGGCGCTGTGTCTGAAAACATTTAACGCGCCTGCCATTAAAGAAATGCCAACAAGTTTTTTTTCTTGCTATTTTTATAATTAAAATTATAATTATTTTTTAACTGCTTGCGACAGTCGCCATAACAATGAAACAGACGAGTTTTCCATCCGTGCTTCTAAGGTTCTTGGAAGATTGCTGAAGCGATTTTCTCAAAATGTTTCTTTACATACAGCCAGGGTCACACAAATAGCCCCAAATGAATATTTTCTTTGATCAAAGATAACTCAATATTTATGTTTTATATTTTCACTACTGCTTCTTAGGGAAATAAGTATATGTGGGCGATGCAATTCAAAATAATATACTATACATATATATATATAGTTCCACTTAATTTTTTTATTTTTTTTTTTTTTTTATAATATCCAGCATATAAATTTGTATTACTTAAATTAATGAAAACTTAAAAAAAAAAAATTCATTAGCTGTAAATAATCTTTAGGAAATAGAATATGTGTTTTTTATACATTTTTACTCTTAAACAAAATAATTAAAGCTGTAGTCACAATTATTTCTATTAAAACTAAAAATAAAAAAATAATTTAAAACTCTAGCTAATTTCAACAAATCAATTTTCAACTAAATAAAACTTAAAATAATACCTCTCTTTTTTTTTAAAGTTTTTCTATAATTTTTATATTCTTGTTTAATATTTTCACTACTGCTTTTAAAAGTTTCCGCTCATTTCTATTAAAATTAAAACAAAAAAAAAAACAAATTTCTACAAACTTCTAGCCAAAATCAATTTTCAACTAAATAAAACAAAAAGTAATACTTCTATTTTTTTAAAACATTTTTAAATAAGTATTATTTATATGTCCAACAAAATTTTAGCCAATTTTTTTTATTTTTCATAAAACTTTTATTGGATTCAGTAAATCTTTGATATATTTATTGGATTACTTTTTCTTAAAATTAAATTAAATATTAAAAATGCTTCTTTTATCTGAAAATTTAGTTCGTGCTTTTTTTATATTCATAGCTGTATACATATATATTTTAACAATAATTATATATTATTTATTATGCCTAGTTTAAGCTTAAGTTGAACTGGCCTTAAAAGATCTGAAATGCATTAATTTTATACGTTCCGCCTTTCTACGCGATTTTCATAAAATGTATTAATGTATTATTATAATAATACTAGCCAAATAAGCTTATATTTTGAATTGATTTAATTCATGGAGCTCTCCCATCTTCATAGGTATTTTACGTATTGAGTGGCGCATGTCTATTGTCAATAATTTGGGGCTTGGAATGAAAGGGGGGGACGGGGGGGGGGGGGACGTGCGCCGCTTGCAAAGTGTCGCATTTGGAGGGCCATAAATAAGAAATAAAAAGCGATTCGGTTAATTGACTAACACATGACGCTGACTCATCTCTTGCAGCGTTTGGCGAGCGGGCGGACAACGCGACCACGCCCAGCGCCCACAGCTTCAGGCAGCTGTCGGAGGCGGTGCATGCGTCGCTGCTGGCGCACGAGCGGACGCAGCAGCAGCGGCAGCGGCAGCAGCAGCAGCAGCAGCATGGACGCACCAAGCGGGCGGTGAAGCGGGTCTGCTACGCGGAGCTGGGCTGCTTTGAGGACTCGGGGCCGTTCGCTTATTTGGAGATGCTGCCGTCGTCGCCCGAGGAGATCAACACCAAGTTTTACTTCTACTCGACGCGCCAGCGCTCCGATCGGCCGCTCATGGAGCTGTCCTTTCTCAACATGACCGCCGCGTTCGCCAGAACCAAAGCCATGGCCAAGGCCAAGGCGAAGCGTGAGTCCGAGTCGGAGACGTCCGCGCCGCCGATCACGACCAGCGCGCCCGACCTGAACGCGACCGGGCCAAGCGGCGGCAGTCCCAAGAAATCGCCGCCGCCGACCATCGACGATCTCGAGGGCTTCGACGAGCTGTCCGTGCGTGTGATTGTCCATGGCTTTGGGTCCGCCTGTCCGCACGTCTGGATCTACGAGATGAAAACGGCGCTGATGGCTGTGGTGAGTAACGGGAATTATATTATCTGTTGTGCTAAGCAGTTTATTTTGAACCAACTTTTAGGAGGACTGCATTGTGATCTGCGTGGACTGGGAGAACGGGGCCACGTTTCCCAACTATGTGCGTGCGGCGGCGAACACGCGGCTGGTGGGCAAACAGCTGGCGATGCTGCTGCAGCATCTGCAGCAGCACAAGGGCCTCAATCTGATGCGCACCCATGTGATCGGTTTCAGTTTGGGCGCCCATGTCTCTGGGTTTGCGGGCGCCGAGCTGCCCGGCCTGTCGCGCATCACGGGCCTGGATCCGGCCGGCCCGCTCTTCGAGGCACAGCATCCCAAGGTACGGCTGGACAGCAGCGATGCCCAGTTCGTGGACGTGATCCATTCGAATGGCGAGAATCTTATACTGGGCGGGCTCGGCTCCTGGCAGCCCATGGGCCATGTTGACTACTATCCGAACGGCGGACGCGTGCAGACCGGTTGCTCCAATCTGTTCGTTGGCGCCGTCACCGACTTCATTTGGTGTAAGCAAATCCAAAAACAACAACAACAACAACAACAACAAAAAGTAATCTCTTGTCCGCATCCACAGCTGCCCAGGCGGCGGAGGACGAGGAAGGACGTTCGCTGTGCAACCATCGGCGAGCCTACAAGTTCTTCATTGATTCGGTGGCGCCACGCTGCATGTTTCCGGCGTTTCCATGCGGCAGCTACGACGACTTTCTCAAGGGCAAATGCTTTCCGTGCGCCCAGGACGACGAGGAGCTGGCCGAGGGCGTGCCCCGGTGCGGCAACATGGGCTACTATGCGGACAGATCGACTGGCCGCGGCCAACTCTATCTGCTGACCCGCGAGGAGGAGCCCTTCTGTGCCCATCAGTTCCAGCTGCAGATCTTCAACTCGTTCAACGATCTGCCCCTGCGCACCATTGGCCGCCTGGAGGCCATACTCGAGGGCGACGGCGGCCTCAACGAGACCTTCGAAATATCCGAGTAAGTGAACAGCAGCAAACGCCATTTTATTTTAATTAAATTAAATTAAATTTTTCAACTCAAGTAATCAAAAGAATATAAACCGCAAAAGTTTGCTTGCTAAAAGCCTAAAGAGAATATAAATATTTCTTATAACATGTTGGGGGTATTTTATTGGCCAAGTTTTGTCAGTAATGTTATTAGAATATAGAGCTAGATTGGCAGGAGACTTTAAATAAATATTAGTAAATTAGTTTAAGTGTTAAAACTTAACTGAAAAAAGATAATGAAAATTTATAAAATATATTTATATATTTATTTTTGTTAATTATTATGAAATGCAAATTTATAAAATATATTTATTTATTTATTTGTGTTAATAATTATGAAAACGAATATTTTTTATTTTTGTTAATTATTATGAAATGGAAATTTATAATATATACATATTAATTTATTTATAAAAGAAATTGAATTAACGAATGTCAACGCATGTAGTTATAAAACTGCCTAAGATTACTTGCTAAAAGCCTAAAGAGAATATAAACATTTTTTTTTAATTTGGTTTATGTACAATCTGTCTAAAAGACAATAAGGAAGTTTATTAAAGGAGGGATATTTACAGAGAAATGAGCATAGATCTACCATTCTTTGGGTGTTCTAAAGGCAAGAGAATAGAAACTACAGCTAAAATAGACAGAAGTATTTGACATAAATATATCTATGTTAATGTTAGTCTTAAACTAAATTTTATAGATATAAAGAGAAAGATATTGAAATAGATGGCAAGCTAATGATCCGCTGGGTTAAATATCTTAAGGATCTGCTGAAAGAAAATATTGGATTAGGGGAAGAGTTATTTGAGAGGAGAAAAAGTTATATAGGGTATTATTATACTGAGTGCAAAGTAAACGAAATGAATTTTTGGTTTAAGGACTTGAGCAAAATACCCGAAATAGGCAAAAGGATCCAGAAGATAGCCAAAAAGCGAATCATCCTACAACTGTCAACTCAAGACCTGCCAGAACGACTCCTGACCTCCTGATCCTGATCCCACTCAATAGACCAATTTTACAATTTAAAATTTTTAAAATCCGACCTATGTATTCATTTTGGCTAATTACCTAATTATTTTTTCTAGTTTTCCATTAGGTAACAGTAAACTCAGCTATTAACAATTTATATATATTATATTAATAGAAAAAAGAAAAGGACTTGATTAAGTTTGGTTTGCTTGTTTCGTTTTGCAGAAAGGACGACGCCGAGTTCTTTGCCGGCGACATTGTGTCCAAGATAATTGTGCCGCATCCGGCGCTCGGGTTTCCCACCACGCTGAGCCTGCACTACAAGTCCTACAGCGGCTGGCTGTCGAAGGGCCTGCCCCACTGGGACATCGACAAGGTGGTGCTGACCGACAGCTTCGGGCGCAGCCACTCCCTCTGCCGCCCCAGCACCAAGCTGAGCAGCGGCAATCCTGTCCGCATGCGTCTCCAGCCCGGCAACTGTGAGCTGGACAATCAGGACGACTACGGCGCCTACACGACGACGACGCCGCAGCCGCAGCCGCCGCCGCCGCCGCCGCCGCCGCAGCCAGGGAACAATAATACAACAGATGCGCCCGTGGCGGACTCGAGCGTGCAGGAGTCGGGACTGAGCGCCAGCGTCGATGGGGTTGAGAGCGTTAAGCAGCGCAAGGACATCTTCAATTTGGGCACCAGCTTTAAGCTGGCGCAGAACCAAACCTATCCGCTCGACCAGACGGACGAGCTGCCCTGGCAGCCCATACTCGTCGGCAACTCGCTGGACAAGGACAACAACGAGGCCGAGGCGGCCGAGTCCAGTCGCAGTCTCTCCGACGCCCTGGCGCCCTCCAGCGAGATCTTCGAGCCCGTGCTCAAGGAGCGCCGCCTCACGCTCAGCCGCGGCCGCAACATGCACGAGCCCCAGCCCAGTCCCGTCGAGATCGTTGAGCCCGTGCTCAAGGCGACCACGCCGCGCGCCAAGCACGGCAAGGATCTGCAGCTGCCCGAGCCGCTGGATGTCGCGCCCAAAGCCACCGACAGTCCGCCCAAAATGCTCGCCCAGCTCGCCAGCGGCGCCGACGAACCCCAGACCGTTCAGCTGCTGCCGTTCCGCTTGGGCGAGCTGCTGCAGCGCGCCGAGCGCTACGCTCGGGAAACTCTTTTACCGTTAATCTCCGTTCAGGCGCCGCGCTTCTTTGGCTTCAATGTGACGCCGCACGAGCGCGCCGAGTCCCGCAAGCCGCGCTATATACCGCGCTACGAGGAGGCCGCCTTCCTCAACACCAGCGGCGGTCAGCAGCAGCGTCGCAGCTCCGACGCCAGCACGGAGTCAACGGATTTGGCCGCTCGCCGGAATCTGTTTCGGCTGCTGCGCTCGGACGCGGCGCGCGCTCGGTCGGCGGCGCCTCCCCCGCCGCCGGCTCCGACGGGCAGCAACGAATTCAACTATTACACGAACATGCTGCTGACGGAGTCGCGCTCGATGCGCCCCGAGGCGCCCGAGTACCGGCCGGTGTTCATTGACCTGCCCACGTACCGGCCGCCCGCCTCCTCCAAGGCGAAAGCCAGGTCCAAGGGCGGGCGGCGCGCCCGCTTGCAGTCCGCCCCCTGAGCAGCCACAGAGAGAGAGAGAGAGAGCGATCAAGAATATATAAAAACAACAACAACACAATGTGATATGACTATCTGAGAGCCGCTGCAGCCGGCACTGTGGGGCCTGGGCGTCCAAAATCCAAAATGGAGAATAGAGAAAACAAAATAAAGGAAGGAAGAATCGATGAATCGAAGAATCGAAGGACGAAAGGAAACTTCGACTGGCACTGTAAATAAACGCTAAATGGAATTTGAGAGGAACTCTCGTCGCAGCCGAGTTCTTTAGCCGCTAAGTCTTCAATGTGAACAAAACATAAAATATAAATTATTAGCATGCTAAGCATAATATAATAATAATAATCTCAATTTGTTAGCTCTTAGACACTCAGCGACTTTTAATTTAGCTCATCAAAACAGTTGATGCAAACGGAAATGTTTAACATTATTCGAGGATAAAGAATATGGCTTACTCCTTGTTTGAATTGCTAGATTAGCCCAGTTTAATTAAAAGCTGTTCTTAAAAATTTCTATGAACGAAAAAATTATGTTTAAATCCAATTTTAGTTGCGCCTTGAACAAAATTAAAATTCATTGTTTTTGAGTTGCAAAGGATAAAGAATTTGGCTCACTCCTTGTTAAAGTTGCTAGATTAGCCCAGTTTAATTAAAAGCTTAATTAAAAGCTGTTCTTAAAAATTTCTATAAAAGAAAATATCATGTTTAAATCCAACTTAAACAAAATGAAAATTCTTTGATTTTGATTTGTATTTTTGAAACTTGTTCTTTCAAGTTGATGCAAAGGACAAAGAATTTGACTTACTCCTTGTTTAAGTTGCTGGATAAGCTTTGATCATTAAGCTTTATCAGAAGCTGTTCTTAAATATTCCTAAAAAAGAAAATACCCAACTTTAACATAATGAAAATTCTTTGGTTTTGAGTTGTATTTTTGTAAGTTGTTCTTTTTAGCATAATTTATTTTTATATACTTTTTCATTTAATTTGCTTTTATGTTCATAAAGTAACGTGTGTCTGTCTCTGTTTGTGTGTGTGTGTATGTGTGTGTTGGTGTGTGTGTGTGCTATTGAGTGTTGTACTTGGTTCTGATTTCTGCTTTCTCAACCGATGCCTGGTTCAATTAACGTTATGTATTATTACATTTTACACCTAGTAAAGTACAACTAACATTTTCCGTTCTAAGCTGCTGATTTTGGGACCGATTTGCTTACAATTTAAAACATGGCTTGGATAAATTTATTGAGATTTATTGAAAGTCAAACGGTTAATTTTGTGCTTGCTCATGTGGTATTTTTTACTTTTCTTCTTAATTTTTTTTTTGGTATTTTCTGTTAATAGTATTCTTTGTGTTGTTGTTGCTTATTGTTCTTTGTGTTGTTGTTGTTGTTGTTGTTGTTTTTGTTGTTGTGTCTGTTTGTATCTTAGCTGCTGTTTTCATATTTAATATATAATAGATTTTTTTTTGTTTCGCTTTTCTGTTTTTGTTTAACTATTTATAAAACATTTCACTTTTAGAATCTTAACAACGTTTTTTTATTCTTATTTTTGCTTTCGTTTTGTTCTTTGTTTTTCTTTTAATATTAATTTGCTGCAGCGTATTTACT
>SCDZ01000534.1:0-118678 GCA_004143845.1 Drosophila lacertosa | reverse complement strand
TTATTTATTTATTTATTTATTTATTTATTTATTTATTTATTTATTTATTTATTTATTTATTTATTTATTTATTTATTCAATTATTTATTTATTTATTTATTTATTTATTTATTATGTATTTTATTTGTCTGTCAGGGCTGTAAGTATTTAAGTCTAAAACTAAACTAAAAAATAACAAAATTAAGAAAAGAAAATGAGATGTATAATATAAATTAGATATGTAAAAAGATATATAGAAATAGATAGTGGGGTAAATATTTAGACAATCCGACAAGGTATGACTCATCTCATAGCAGAGAGTTATCTGATTAAGGAGAGAGCGATTTCAGAGAAGAAATCGTGATATAGGATATTACAATAAACGAATAATCGAAACGAAAGGAAAGGAATTTCTAGTAGGTCAATAGGGATCGGAGAAGTTTATCTAAGTCTTCAACAAATAAGATTATCTAAGAGAAAAGAAATTAATAATCTTTCGTTTACTTAATCCATTCAGAATGCTGCTGTTGGTTCGCCTGTGTTCCAAGTGATTGCCAGCGATCCCGACGACGACAGCACGCCCTCCGGCACGATCACCTACCGCATCCTGCCGGACACGGCCGACGCCGAGGCCTTTGCCATAGACACGCACACGGGCCTGATTACCACGCGGGAGCAACTGGATCGCGAGGAGAAGGCCATGTACAAGGTGCTGCTGGAGGTCAGCGACAATGGGCAGCCGAAGCAGTCGGTGACGCGTATCCTGAAGATCGAGGTGCTCGACATGGACGATCATGTGCCCCGATTCGCCAGAGAAATCGTAAGTCACAATTTTTACTTTATATTCCCATTGCTTTGCTGAGTAAACTCCTTACGCAGGATGCGGGTCCCGTGACCATGTCCGTGCTGGAGGAGCAGCCAGCGGGCACAGTTGTGGGCAACTTCAGCGCCATCGACGAGGACATGGGCGAGAATGCGGCCATCGACTACGTGATTATCGAGGGCAACAACGAGCAGATCTTCGCCATCGAGCGGACGAACAACAGTCTGGCCATACTGAAGACCACGCAGCCCATCGATCGCGAGCTGGTCGAGTCCTTCACGCTGACCGTCAAGTGCCTGAAGCTGGGCGAGCCCGCGTACAAGTTCATAGGCGATGCCTACGATCGTCGCGATCCTTCCCATTTGCGCATCGCGATCAAAATTGTGGACATCGATGATAATTTGCCGCAGTTCGAGAGTCCCGATTCCACGGTCGGCATACGCATCAATGTGCCGATTGATTCCGTGATCACCACGCTGCGTGCCAGCGATGCGGACGCGGAGGCAGCGCCCATTGCGCTCTCCATTGTGAACGTGACCTTTGTGCCGCAGTTCTACAAGCGCAGCCGCAAACTGGCCACGGGCAATCTCCAATCTCTGTTCACCCTCAACAATCGCACCGGGGAGCTGCGCACGGGCGGCTCCTTTGCGGACTACGTGGACGGGTATTTCCTGATGCGCGTGTGCGCCAACAACTCGGCCCAGGCCAAGCGCCAGACGCACAGCCAGATCAAGGTGTTCGTCATACGCGACAAGTCGCTGCTGAAGTTCGTCTTTGCCCGGCCGCCCAACGAGATACAGCACAACATACGCCCCTTCCAGGAGCAGCTGCAAAAGAAGCTGAAGCCACTCGGCCTGGAGCTGCACGTCCTGGACACTCAGGTGTTCACGCGCGCCGACATGAGCCTGGACTTCACAGCCACCAGCTCCTGCTTCCAGATGTTCCGCAACGGCGCCGCCCTGTCCCTGACCGAGATGCAGAAGCTGATGAACTCGCAGGCGCTGCGGCACGAACTCATCGACATCTATGCGGCGTACGGGGTCAGCGACCTGGAGTCCTGCTCGGTGCGACGCACCCACACGGCCGCCCTCTTTGGCAACATGCTGATGTCGGCGGGCGCCTGGCTGGTCATCCTGGCGGCGCTCATAGGCGTGGCAGCGCTGATCTCGCTGTGCACCGCCTGCTGCCTGAAGAAGAAGTGAGTGCGAATACTTTTGGAAAGAAAAATTTAGAATGTTAATAACATAAATTTTACCTTCAAACAGATTCAAGCGGCATAGCAAGCGCAGCTTGCAGGCAAGTCTGCGCACGCCCACGGAGCACACGCCCACCTCGTACAGTTACTCGATGCCCGCCGTGCTCTACTCGGAGCCGATCTATGGACCCTTGTAGCCCCAGCTCATATTCTGCACGGCCAGGAACAGCCGTTGGCAATGCTAAGTTTTATTGTAGTTCGTATTCTAGTGCTCAAGACTCAAGACTTAAGCCCCATCTGCAACATCTGGCAGGCGACATCAAGGAGTATGAACAATCCAATCCAGATCTGGTGCACATGGGGCTTACGGGACGGCGATTGGTGCCACAAACAAACAGTCCATACAAGCATAAGCATACTATGCACGTGATCTAGTATGTACATAGAGCTAAACTAATTTAAACCACAAACTGTATAAAGTCCAAATCGAAAATGTTAGTCCTAAGTTCGCTTAAAGGATCGCAAGTCATTTTTTCATTTTTTTTTTCTTTTTCTTTTTTTTTTTTTTGTTGTGTCATCTGCGTTCATTGAGTGCAGATTTAGCAAGGCACGAATATTACTCTTGTTTAATTTTAGTAAAAATAAATTGCATTTACCTATAAATTTATCTTATCGTCTATTTGAACAACAAATGCGAAACAAGTGCAAAATAAATATATCACTTAAAGTGCAACTTTACATCCTGACGGGGCCGCCAGCCTGCCAGAGTTGTCGTGTCAACCGAAAATCAAGCACAAACTTTCCACATATGCTCAAAGGTAAATAACGCTGTATGTATTTAGCTTTCGAATATGAACATGTGTGCAAATAAGTTGTATCTACTACAGAATACACGAGTATTTAGTCACATGCAAAGTGATATGGTAAAAAATGAAAGTAAGTCAACAAATGTTTGACTAAACATCAAAAGGTTATGGCTAAAACTTGACTCTTGAGTGCACAACATTTGTTGTTAGGGCTTTGCCTAGTGATAAAAAACCGAATATGGCCATACATCACTAGGGCTCTACTCTATTTTATTGGGACTTAATAGTTCATGGTTAATAAATAATCATTATTATGGTTTGCTTGGTATCAAATTTTATTGTATATAAATATTAAATATATTTTTAAAATTATTTTGAAAGCATTCTATGGATCAGGAATATATTTATGCTCAAATACTTAAGATTGCTTAGCAAATTTTCTTAGTTCACTTTATTTGGATTTTAATAATTCTAAACTGAATAAAGCTTTAATTTTAACCCATGAAAATATTATTCTCATAACAATTAAAAAGTCCTCCAACTGTTCAGCTTCGGCCTTTGCATTTTTGAAGTTCTAATTCTAATTAAAATCTGTGCGCTTAGTTTGATTGCAATATGAATTTTGAATTAGGAAAATGCACCACCGCGTTAATGTTAATGTAAAATGTAACGTCTAACAATTTCCGCTAAGAGCGAACGAGCAAAAAAAAAAAAAATTGGAAGAGAAACCCATAAATAATAAATGTTGTTAAAACTAATGTGCGGCGCTCATTAGCCTGAGGCAACTGCGCAGTCGACGCAGCAGCAGCAGCAAGGACAATAAGGGATGCTGGTGCTAACTGCCACACACACACATACACCATCAAAAGGGTGCAACCAAGCGTGTGTGTGTGTGTGTGTGTGTGTGCACTGATCAGGGGTTGCTGCTGAACAAGTCCGAGTAGTTGGCATCTAACGAGTTATTTTTATAACTTTTTAAAACGCAACAACAACATCAGCAAATCAAGTGTTGTCTGGGTCAAAGTAAATCAACTTGCCGTGGATCATTTCATGGGGGTTGTCTCTGGTTATTTATTTTATATTTTTTTTTGGTGTAATTACAGGCATAGACAATGCCAGCGTAGAGTCTATTTCCGCCGGCGCAATTAGCATAAAATCCAACTGGACGCAATCATCAAATGTTGCCAAATCACTTTCCACTTGAACATTGATTGATGATGTCGATCGTAAATCACACTTCAAACTCCAGTTGACACTGCGTCCCTTTTGTTTGCAGACAGCTAAACAATGACGGCGCCAACTGGCAACTGGCAACTGGCTACGGGATCTAAGCTGCAGTAATCACCAATTAATGCGCCTGAATTATGAGGCGCCAGCTCCAAGCCAAGTGCTGCCAATTGCCTTAACGTCTACTAAATGCAGGTGTCCTGCCCAAAACAGTGTCAACAAAAAATGAAGTAGTTAAGCACATATCAACTTTTTACCCTAGATTCGCTGGCTGACAGTTAGTCAGTCGGCGCCGGGGCAGAGGGGGGGGATCAGGCAGCTGGCCAGATGTCCAACTTTAACGGACAAACAATGCGAACAATTAATGAGTTCGCCCGGGCGACGCTCTGAGGAGGGAAATTCACTCATTTCCTTTACATTTGCGGCAAAAATTAATTGTATGAGCGCAAGTAGAGCAAGTACTACAAAGCAAGTGACAAAACAGCTAAATACCCTGTAATATTTTAGTTTTAATTTAACATATACATATGCTTGTAATAGAGAATGTTGTGATATAAAATTGTTGAAGCGTTAACTTAAATCAGAACCAAAACTACACCAAAAGTATATATAATAAAATATATTTCGGTTATTGCAGATATGTAGCTATAAAACTTGAGCCTTACCAATCACTAAGTGATTTCCCTAAATAACTGTGTAAGTAAGAATATAGTATAGTCCTGTAAAATTTGCTTTATTTCATTTTCAACTCTACAAAAATATTTTATCATAAGTCGAACAGACTTTCTTTACTCTCTTTTTTCCCTATTACTCTACAAAAACTAATATGCAGCGGCAAGGCATGCCCGAGTCCAGGGTATTTAAGACCTTGCGTGCCAATGGCATATATCTGGACTAAATCATAACGGTTGCTTTCTGTCACTTGCGTATGTCCTGTCGGAGGTGCCATAAAAAGCGACTTATTCCGCACCCCGCGCCGAGCAATTCACCCGATTGTAATTGCAGTTAACTATTTGTAAGGCTGCTAATTTTTTTCAATTTCTTTTTTTTTTTGGGGGTAAAATTGCAATTTTTTGCCATATTTTCGTTTATACTTTTTTGGGTTTGTATGCAGAGCCGCACAAAGGACGCCTAAGCGCAGGATTTTCGCGCGGGTTTTCCGCTAAACCGGAAGTGGCATTAGAAATATTTCGCAGATGCGGCTTAAACGGCACAATTGGCAATCAATAGCGAATATTGGCAGCCCTTCTGTGCGGCAATCAGGCGTTGTTTACATTAACAATAACTGGGCATGAAACCGTTGTTTTGCCGACATTTTAGCACCAACCTTAAATTCAATTTATGCACACCAAAAGAAAACGAAGCACAATACATTAATAAAAAAAAAAAAAAACTTAACAAATATCAACCATAAATTACGAATGTCACATTCATTATGCACATGGCGCTGCATATTAATTAGGCTGCTGCTCTTCGAGCTCTCCTTCTCTCTCTCTCTCTCACTCTCTCACTCTGTCTCACTCTCTTAAATATATTTATGACCACTTGATGAACTGCAGCCAAAGACGGGTTGGATGGGCTGGCCTCGGTATTTGCACTTGGGGTTGCGCGCCCGCTTTCGTCCTGGTTGCGTGTCCTCATTTGCATAACAATCAACTCGTAGTTTGTGGTACAGCCTCAGCTACAGTTGCGCCTCAGCTACTGCCGCTGCCATAGCACTAACGATGGGTCCGAGATCTCGGGGTTGCCCTGGCCCCGGCTCTCTAATGGTTTCCATACACACAGTCAGCGGGTGTGAAGTTGTAAAGTTTAATGTATTGTTTGTCTAACAGTTTATTCATTTGGAAAAGGAAGTTTTTATTTCGTTATGTGATTGGAATATGAAATATGTGTCCTGGGGTTGCAAACCGACAACGCAACGCATTTCCGCCGGTTGCAAGCTAAAATCTCGTCGCATTCGTTGCTCAAACATGCCTCAGGTAATTTAAATGCCACACAGCTTTGAAAGTAAATTAAAAGTAATTTACAAAATTGTTCGAACCTTGGACTAGTTAATTAATAAAATTAAATTTTAGTCAGTGTAAGATCTCTATACATACAAATACTACTACGCTAACTATTTTTTTTTATGATCAACTTTTTCTCTTCTTACGTACAAATATACAAATGTTTTCTTTACTTGTGTCTAGAACTCAACTCATCTCAATTCGATTCGTGTATGATATTTGATTTACATGTGTTTACATTTTTCTCTTGCCACTTTTGGCTGCAACAATGTGACACAAATCTGCTTAAATTTGACTAAAACCGCTCAGATCGGATTAAAATCGCAATCAAAACTTGCAACACATTTTACAGTTTCAGCTCGCGCGCACACACACAGAGCGGCCTAATGCTTATCCTGCAGGACGAGCGTGCACACAAATGCGACAGATTGGCTTCCTCGGAGCTGCAACAAATGTAACAAAATACTCGAGCGGCTGTTTGTTTATCCAATGTTTTTCGGTTAGATGAGCACACAACTCAAAAACGGCCAAGGTAGGGCAAGCCGAGAAGGACCTACAGTACCAGCAACACACACACACACACACACGCACACTCGAACCCTGCGTTCTGTTGCAACACAAACAAAACACACACACAAACACACACATGGAAAACAACGTCACAGATTTCACAGATAAACCAATTCGAGCAGGGCAATGAATCGCTAAAAAGGTCGAGCAACTTGCTCGGCACTACCCGTAAAGAAAACAACAACAACAACAACAACATCCAACAACAGCACCAAAGCGAATTGTGTTTGCCAAAAAAAAAAGAAAAAAGGGGTAAGTTAAAAGGGGCACAAGGTACGTTGCACGTGTACCGCAGAAAGGGTTACAATCATTTTTAGGGAAATGTGTGTCAATGCTAAAAAGGCGTAAAACAATCAATTCGCCAAATAAAATTCGATCTGCGATTTTCAGATCAGCATCGGAACTGAAACGACAAATTGGCACGTTTATGCTTGGCTAAGAATTACGTTTAATGCGCATAATTTATATCCACAAATGTCAACTTTTTACAAAGGTCTTTGAACCCATAAAAACAAAAAAAAATGTCTTTATTTGAAAACTACAAACAAAAACTTCGAATAACAACAGAAAAATAAATGGCAATGATTTTTTCTTATCTAAAAGACAAATCTGCCAAATAGACTAGATTTTTTATAAACATTTTTAGGGCTGTTTCTTTTTTATTTTGTTTCGTTCCACTCAAAACAAGTCTTTAGCCTAAGGTATATATATGTACGTTATATTTTGCATTCCATGCGGAATCAAGGCTGCTGCTCAGTGGGTCGCACAAGTGAAGTGTACCCAAAGGACCTGCACTTGCCGCATTCGCATTGTGCTTGCTCCTTGCACCGTGCAGGCAATTTGTTTCCATTTTGGTTTCCTTATCGTCTTACTTCAATCGCCAAATTGTTTTTGCCAGACACTCGCAGAGCATTAGCATAGTCATATATGGTATATATAGACGGCAGCTGGGCCGAGGGGGAAGACGTACTCGTAATGCCGTTATTGATCCGCCGATAAGCATCTACAGCTACCCCGTGACACAACTATGGCCATGGATCAGCATGCAGGACGCTAATGATGCCAGTCCCCGTATCCTGTTCCCTGTTCCCTGTTCCCTGTTCCCTGTTCCCTGCCAGGCTGCCCTTATGCATCCCTCAGCGCCAGTTCTGTGGAATTGAATGCGGCTTAGCAGCTCGCCCGCTGCGTATTTGCGCCTTTGTAGCGCACCAGCACAATGGCCCGGCAATGTCCTGGCAGTGTCCTGGCTATAATAATGATTATTGTTAAGATAAATCCCGACACCTTCAACAAAGCTGCACAAATGACAAACGCGACAAACGCGACGAGCGGCTTAGTGCCACAGTCTGAACTTGGAAGAAGTTGCATTTACCTCAATGCTGCATCTTCTGGAATCGCTGAGCACCCTTTATTTTATTATATTTTTTTTTTTTGGTGTTGGGCTGCAAAGTTTTTCCATGCGTGTGTGTAACGGAAAATGTCAGTCAGTCAGTCAGGCAGTCAGTCAGTCATTCAGTCAGTTTTTCGACTCTTGCCGGTTCATTCAACTAAATAATTTGAGTGGCATTCATGCAGGTCCGCTGCCACTTGGCTCATGTTTCAGGATTGTCGGCTGCTGTTCCTATATATTGTATATATACATATGCATATATATATATTTTAGGTATTGGTACATTCGTTTTGTACTCGTAATTCTGTGGCAGGTGACGGACAATCTTCCATTGTTCAACTCACCCCATGTCGAATTGTAAGGGCGCAAAAATGCCCCCTACAATAAACAAGCTGCACACACACACACACGAATGCACACACACACACACACGCACACACACAGGGTCATTCATTTTATGTGCACTGCAATATACAATATTTATTTGAATTTAAGTCTTTTGTTCAAAATCTGAAATCTGCAGCTCAGGGTTGTTTGCTTTCGCTACCAGGCAGCATTAACTAGAGCTGGCTTTGACTTTATCGAATCTTTGTTTTCACTTTTATTTTGGCATAAACAGTAGTTTATTCCATTTACCTTTAAACACATTTTGTTTGGTTTTCGGTTTTTTCGTCATTAACTTTATTAGCAAAAAAAAAAAATTTGTTATAGTTTACAAAAAATCATCTTATTACATAGAGTATATATATATGTATATATATGTATAAAACCTGACTTTAAAAATGACTAGCCCTCGTTTATCGCATTGCAAATGGTAACCCACCCAAAAACTACGTCTCAGCCCATTTGTTTAAATTTTAGGTAATGCCCAAAACCTGTTAAGGATACACGTTAGTAATAGCTAGGTTACTTTCTAATATATATAGTATATAAATATGGCTTGCTAGCAAGGTACATGGATGCTCTTAATAATTCTACATGGACAACCGATATTATTATAAAGCGAATAAAGTAGATTTCTAAACCAAAAAGTGCATAATATAATATTCTTATTTATAATGCACTTTTAGCTTTAATAATCAAGTAGTGAGTGGCACAAACAAGCAACCAATTCCAATAATGCATGAATAATTAGTGAATTCGGAACGGCATTTGTTTAATTTGACTTCTCTTATGTGTTTATAAGTAAATGTACTGATAAAAATTATAAACTAAGGTCAGCTACGAGGCCTAACCTTAGCAAATAATTTTTTATTAAAGTATTGATAAGTACTGACTATGGAACTGGTATAGAAATTGATTTGTCGTTTGTGCCACCAACTAAATGAGTTTAATCAAATTGATTGTTAAGGCCAGCTGCTTAGCGTGGCTTTAGCAATCAATTCTATGCACACTTATTGCAAAATATCAACTGATTGTGAGCCCCAACGGCGTAAATGGTACCTGGAAATGTGAGTGTGGCCAGCTGCGCTGAGTGAATAACTTTGAGTTAGGAAAGTGAGTCACTGGAGCAGCTTGTTGTTGATTTCCAGGTGCCAGTGGCCGTTGTGGGCTGCACTCTGTCGAATTTATCACCCAGAGAAAAGATGGCCCGCAAAACTATGCTATACCTGGTGCGCGAACTGTTTGTAGTGCAAATGCTGATCCTCGTGGTATTCCTTCCAGGGCGGCGTTTGCGTGTAGAAGCTGCTCTGCTGATGCAGCCCCGGCTCGGACAGGGGCGCTCCATTGGCAGCTGCCTCAAAGTTGCTGCGGAACAGATCGTATTTCTCCTGGGAAAAGTGAGTCGATGCCGCTGGCTGTGAACCAAGCTCCTGCTGCTGCTGCTGCTGCTGCTGCTGCTGCTGTTGTTGTTGCTGCTGCTGCTGCTGCTGGTAGAAGCGCATGCTGCTGCCGAGATCAAAGCCAGGTGGTGGTGCCGTCGGATAATCCGCAGCCGGAGCCGGCTGATAATGCATTGGCGGCGTCTGCTGCGTCTGCGGACCGTAGGGAAAGATGCGCCCGCTGCCGAACATGGGAAACGGCTGCGGATTGACGAAGAGCGCCTCGAACAGTTCCTTGGTGATGCGTTCGCCGCTGAGCGTAAAGTTCTGCAGCTTCTCCAGATCCAGGTTGATGGTGTTGCCGCTCTCGAGCACCTGCTCCAGCGCAAAGATGTAGTTGTGCGCAAAGCGCAGTATCTCGATCTTGGTCAGCTTCGTCTCCTCGGGCAGCGAGGGCAGCGTCACGCGCAGTCGCTCCAGCGCATCGTTGAGCGTGTGCATCCGATTGCGCTCCCGATCGTTGGCCTTCATACGCCGAAACTTCTTGATGCGCACCACCTGCAGCGGACTGCGCGAACGCGTCACACGATTCTTGCCGACGGCGTATTTGCGCTTCGGCCGCGGCGCATTCGGATCCTCCGGCGACTTGAGCGGCGTGCTCGTCAGCTGCGGCTCAAAGCCTTGACCACTCGGCGCCCGACTGTTCAGGTGCTCCACCAGCGTGCGGCCGCTGCGCGTGCTGTGATTGCTGCTGGTGTCCAGCAGGCCCACAAACCCGGAAGTCGCGGGCGGCGAATTCAGCTGCATGTCCCAGGCGCCGGCGTAGCCCAACGCTCCGTGTGGTTGGCCGGGCGGCGTGCCGCCGGCATTGGCATTGGCTGTGCCGCTGTAGTGCTCCTCAAAGTCGAGGCGACGACGCGAGCTGGCGTTCGCGTCCGTCTCGAAGCTCTTCTCGTAGCCGCTGTCGAAGGAGGCGTCGTCGTCATCGTCCTCGTCGAACTCAAAGGACTGCGCAGGATTGTAGGCGTTGTAGCAGGCGGACATGTTCAGTTCTTCTATGTTTCTCTAGCTCTGCTCAAATATCAACAACACGCATTCCGCTCGAGTCGAGTTGTTCAGTGCGTGTTTGGGTGTTTGGGTGTTTTGGTGTTGTGTGTTGTTCGTGTTCGTGTTGTTAGCCTTAACCGTTTCGCGTGCCCGCACCAACTAAAAGCTGAACAGGAGTGCGCACCGGTTTTATGTGCAGCCATTAGCGAGCTGCCCAGTAAGCCCGCTGATTTAGGCGGCAACAACCCTCGGCGCATTGTCGTCGGTCGCGACGATGACGATGGCGGCGCCATGGCACAAATCCCAAAAGATATGCGCGCCGTGATTGCCGCTCGCTCTGGCCCAAGGGGGTGGCTTTGTACGCAAACACACAGAGAACTCACAAACACACACGCACACACACGCGCACACACACGGGCACACACACTGCCAGTTAAAACACGAGCATTTTTTACGCTTGAACGTAAGCCAATCGGAAGGATGAGTTGTCTCTGTCTGTCTGTCTATCTGGGTGCTCTGTCTGGCCGGCCTTTCAGCGAGGATCAGCTTGTGGCTTTGCCAAGCGCTCTTATCGGCGGCCTTTGTCACAACATTGTGCCACATCTTGTGTCCGCTTCAATTGCAATTGCAATCGCAACTCTTTTTTTTATTTCGATTATTTCAATTCGCAAGTACTTAAACCGCAGTTATCATTGCGGGCTTACGCCTGTCGCTAAGCGAATTACCGCCACGTGGCCAACACTTCCAAACGGGCCGCAACAATGTGAGGATATCACACGCCCGCCCAGACCCACGCAGTGGCACGTGCCACATGGCCACCGGCCTGGAGCTGGTGTGGCACGAGGTGTTGCTTACGTTTAACGACTGCTCAAGTGGCCGCATGTGTTGCCCAAGTTATTCAGATTGAGATTGCAGCTTTAAGTGCCTGCCGCTTACCAATTGCCAATTGGCAATTGCCCATTGCCCATTGCCACTTCCCACTTGCCACGTGCCACGTGCCACTTTGTTATGATATCTGTTCCTGTTGCGGGTAAATTGTTGACACGAGTGAGCTCTTCATAATTTAATGCCAAAGTGACACAAATTTACTTAAGTTCAAGGGCCAAGGATGCTAATTGATCAAATTAGCGACAGCTGCCTAGAATTAACAACACTTTGAAATCTATCTCTTTGTTTACTTCATTTAAGTGAACTTAAAGTTTATATTAAACGTCAGCTGTCTTGGAAAAATATTGTATTAATATTGTCTAAATAAGCTGTAGAGGATTTAAAGCTTAAGTTCCATGACTTTAAAGACCTTCTAAGGAGTGATATAATAACCTAATTACAATAATTACATTTTATTCTAGCTTTATACACAGTTCAATACAAACTCTATTAGTTAAATTAAAGCAGATAAAATTCAAATTATTTAAAGTCACATTTCTTAAGTTGTCAATTATATTAAGAGCGTATTAAATCGGTCAAAAAGTCCAACACAAAATCAAATACAATTAATAATTTATTAGACAATATATCTTTATTTTTTGTATATGTATGCATATATATTTAATACATTCCCAGCCCCATAGAGAAACCGGTAATAAGTTAATTCGTAGTAATTGTTAAGCAATAGTTTTTTAAACATTAGATATGCTTAAGTCTATGCATTGTTCGAGCCTATTAAATCGAGGATTTGCCCAGCTCTTGTCGGTTTTTAGTTTATAACCACTAATGTTGCCATCAAAATTCACAGCAGTCGACACGTGTCGGCGTTGCACGCTGATTCCGTTGTTGGTTCCGCCCGAGCGGCTCAAGTGGCAGCCGCTGATCGGACGCGTGTGGCTAATTGTGGTTTGGAGTAAGCATAATGCGTATCAATTATACAGTTAATTGAAGTGTGCGCTTGTTGGGTGTGCATGGAAGTATTCTTTGAAAAGGATGTGTGAAATATTATGAAAGCTGCATTCATGTTCTCAACAAATGTCGCCCAAGTCCCACACAAACACACACACACACACACAGGCACACACGCACACTCTCTCACACACCCGCTCGACATTTAACAGCCTCGGGGCAGCGTTAACCAAATAAAAGCCAACATGGCTTAGTCCTGCCTACGAACTGGCTTCTGTACATATATAATTTCATCAAAGACCCAACGCACAGTCCGAGCCAAAGCAAATACATGCGCTTCACATAAATATATGTGCCCCAGGCAAATTGCATTCTAACAAGCGACGCAAATTCAATTTTCCAAGCTGCCTGTGTGCCCAATCTCCGACCCTTCGCTGTGTGCTGTACGTATGTGTGTGTGCGTGTGTGTGTGTGTGTGCGTTTGTGTGTGCCGTGCAACCCCGACTGCATTCGTTCCAAGCACGTAGCCGCAGGCTAAGCGACAGCAAAGACTGTGCCTGCCCAACCCAGCCCAAGGAAATGTCTTCCATCTTTAGAAGGGCACAATTTCCTCTTCATAGAGCGGATCCAATTCCACAGGCATACCCATTGCCGGAAACTGGCTAACAGTCACAGGCAGCGGTACCGGTGACGTGGACGACGACAGCGAGTCCGAGGAGAGCTCTATCACATCCGTATCGCCGGTCACATGCCTCGCCTTCAGTAAGCCCAGCTGCGTCGATTTGCTTTTCGTTTGGCTCCACTTGTGGCCACGTCGTCGTCGCATGGAGGCTGGGCGCGCCGGCTCTTCGTGATCTGTTGAGGTGGAAGAGTCGGAAGTGATGTGCTTAAAGCGTTTGAATTGCTTAATGCGCGGTTTGGCGACCTGCAGCCGTGGCGCCGGTGCAGCCGAATCGGATGTTATGTGCACGAATCGCTTGATGTCCTTGTCCCTGCCGCTATGCAGCTCCGATGTGGGCGTCGACGTGTTGCCGTCCTCGGTGTGGCTGGAACTACGCTTGCCGCTTGATGAGGCCCTGCTGGGATCTCGTTGCGTGCTCAGATCGCGGTAGTAGTCGACGAAGTTGGTGCGTTTAACGCGAACGCGTAGCCCTCGTAGCTTCTCAATGTCCTGCGTTGTGAGCATGTCCAGACGCACCTCGGCCTGTCGCGTCAGGCATTCCTGGATGAGACGTGCTGTCAATGCCTCATCTACATTTCCAGAACTTGTTTTAACCCGCTTGTACGGCGAATTCTCGAACTGGTCGTCACCAGATTCATCTTCTAGTCGGCGTCTTGCTTCGGTGCCAGCTGGTTCCGTCTCCAGGTGCACAGCCCCTGCAATCTGCTTTGCTTTGGCGGTTGCCTCATCCTTGGTCAGTGCCTTTCTTCTGAGCTGCAACACTTCTGACTCCACAGTAAAATCAGACGTTGGCGCCGGCGGCGGCGTAAACTCTTTACTTACACCAGATAAATCTTCGGAATGTCCCTCGTCGAACTCGTTGGCATCATGCAGTGCCATCGTGGATGTTCCCGATTGCAAGCTGTCCGAATCGCTGTTGGAACAGCTGCTGGCACGCACCTCCTTCGCTCTAAACGCCGCTTGCAGAATGCGTTGTTCACCCATTGTTCCCTTTGTGCACCGCCTCAGACCCTGCAAGTTCCTGAATTTGTTCATCAGAGTGTTGCTCTCCAGTAGCATACTGTCATCATTCTCCACGCTGAGCTGCTCGTCCTTCTCGAAGCTCCAAATGTCGGCGAACGCCTTAAAGCCGGTGGTCTCGTTGGTGTACGTCGCCTGCGATTGCAGGAGCTCCCCAAACGTACGCTTGGCCAGGATTGGCCGTTGCGTCACAGGTGCCGATGACGCAGCCTCGGCCGTTGGCTGCGGTGCTTTTGTTGCTGTGCTGTCCGCCGCCAGCTCGGCAGCAGCTGATGCTGTCAGAGCTGCGGGCGAACGACGTCCACTGCGCATTGTTCTGTCCATATCGGAGATCATGGCATTGGCCATAACAGCAGCGGCGCGTACTCGCGTGCGTCGTCCAGTACCTGTGTAATAGGCTTCGGATTCGTCAGATTCCTGCTCCTCCTCCTCTTCATCTTCGGAGGGAACTGAAAAAGCGAAATCAAAATGTTAATCACAAAAATATATTTTCTTTTGATTTATTTTTATACCTTCCTCCCAGAACTTGCTCGGAATACGAGAACGTTTTCTTTTCTTTTCTTCCTTTTCACGCGCTGCCTTCTTCGCTGCTTCTTCATCTTCCTCGGCGCTCAACTCAACTTCCGGCTCAACTATATTCGCCGCGTTCTCGTAGCCTTCCTCGATGGTGCCATAATCTAATTGAGGACGATTTTTGTACTTTTCGTAATCGATTTTCAAGAACTTCAGCCGATCATTTGCTTCGGCCATATTAAGAGCCACAAAGTCTCGCTTTAGATTTGTGCTCTTTAGTAATGTGCTGCAGCGTTCATGCAAGGTGTTCCACTCCAGTGCCCAGGAGTAACGTTTGTTGCGTGGCTGAAAGGCCACCGTCAGTAGATCCTTCAGTATGCTGCGCGGCAGCCGGAGCGTTTGCAGCGCCTTGTACACGGGATCATAGTCAGTCACGGGCGCATTGTGGTTTGTAATGGCAACGATTTCATCTACGTCAATCGTTGAACTCAACAGCTCATATTTAATGTTATCAAATCTGTTTGCAGCTACTCTGTTAGAGACTAATTCGTCGTCTTCCTTGCGTTTCTTTTTAATGCGTGAACAGCGCTTCACTTCACAGTAGCTGCTGCGTGTGGGATGCAAGTAGAACGCAGTCAGCCAAAACTCCGCCTCCATAAAGCCATGCTCGGAAAAGACCTTCGCCAGATCGGCATAGTTGTCGGAGAGTTTATGCTCCAAGTTCAACATAAATTCCGTAGTGAGACCAGGATGATACCGCCAAACCTCAATGGTGTTAAGTTTCTGGCCAATGATCTTCAGCAGCAACGCAATCTTGGCAAACTGCCAGCCTCGGAATTTCTGCAAATGTACAATACGAATAAGATTGATTTGTCCGAGTCGGTAGCAGCCAACAACTTACACGCTGTGCCAGCAATTCGTACACGAACTCCAGCACATCCTCATTGTTGGGCACATTCTGAAAGACCGGATCAATTTGCCTATCCAATTCCTCGTCCACATCGAGCAGCGGTTTCTCGTCATCGTCGCAGTTCTTGTAGTTTCCAATATTGCTGGCACGATTGCCTTTGCAAATCTGCTGCTGATAGTTAAGATTCAAATTGACTGTGTGTGGCAGCATGTGACTATTGCGCTGCGACTCCAGCTTCTGCAACTCATTAAGCAGAAATCGCTCGCTGTTCTCGCGCTCTTCAACATAGCGATGCATCAGCACCTTGAACTGCGCTATGTGCGCCATGAAATCATGCTCATTGAGCGCCATTAGTTCCAGCAGCTGATTGCCCAGCACGTAGCTGGTGTAGGCCTCCAGTATAACAGCAAATGAGGTAGTCAGATTCAAATTAAACTTTTTGAATACAATGTGCTCGAAGAAACCATCTTTGCCCAGACCCAGTCGCACGCAAATCTGTGCAATCAGCCGGGCTGGCGTGTAGCCCGTGTGCTCCGCATTTGGCGCCTCCTGCATACTTTGCGCGTAGAAACGTATGTTGTACATCTGTCGAACATAAGAGAATACTTTTAAAGGCTGCACACAAAATAGAGTCTTGTGGTTACGCACCATATTATCAATCATATAGCCGCGGTTATCATCTGCTACGAAAACTGTGAGCAAGTAGAGATGTCCAACCAGTATAATAGCCGATTGCTCAGGATGTAAGTTCGCAACGGCGGGTCTGCCATTGCATTTCAGCCAGGCGGCGAGCACACGCAAAGAGAGCTGTTTAACAGCTTCCCAGCTGCCGGCATCAAACAACTTTTGTAGACGCAGAATTATCAAATGCAGGCGCTCTTGCATAAGAAATGTTATATCTACAATAATAAAATACATGGATTATTGGATGTTATATCTTTATATAAAACCAAGCTATACACACCTTCTGCAGATGCCGGGGCCACCGCATGCTCTATCACATGATGTTTATTTAGTAGTAGGTTGGCGAAGAGTTGTTGCAAGTAGGGTAGACGCCATGGGCTTGCTTGAAAATTAAGAATATACTGCCAGTCGATATCACTGACTCCCTTAATTTTGGCAAACGCTCTGTGGCCCTTGCTCAAATAGTATAGTAGTATGCACTTGAGGCTTTCCGAGCACTCCGTCCATTCCTGGCTAAACCACAGCTGCAGCGTGTGATGCGACAGCACCCGGACGATGTGGCCGACTTCCTCTGTGATACACTCGCGACTATGCAGACGACACTCTTCCCAGCCGTATATCAGTTGCAAGATGCGGTCATCGGGTATAAGCTGGTATACATCCACATCACTGCAGCCTATGCAAAACGAAAACATTTTCTGCAACAAAATATATTTGCTTTAAAAACTGGGTGGGAACAAATTTGTTGTACTCACTGCGTTGAACTCGTCATACTGTATTTGTGAGGCGCACTTGAGAAACTTTTCTTCATTATATTGCTCGGGCAGTACAATCTCCATTGCGACAACTTAAAATAAAAAATATCACATAAACCAATCTATTGTTAACACAATAATAAACCACTTTTAATTATTTTTCAGCCGGTATGCATTTCTGTTGGAGATGATTAGTTTCGAGGAATATCTGCGTTAATGACTTATCGATAAAAGTATAAGTTACATAGCACAAAGCTTTGGTTAAGCTGCAATGTGCGGCAAATTTAAATATATAAAAAGACGAATGCATTGAAATTTATAGTGCTATTTTTCTTCTTTAGTAGCATTTAACATTTTTATATTTAATTTTACATATGTTAGCTAAAGATTAAGAAAAATATTTGCGTATTATGTAAAATATCATAAAAGTTTCCACTTGGCTGATATTAAATCTTAATGCATTCATAAAGAGCTTGGGTGCACAATGCGATTTGCGTTTGCTGCCAGCTGGCATATGCAAAGTGCAAACAAATTATTATTAGCTGCCAACTGCGCCTGCTACTTCATCTTACAATGAAAGCGCCAAGGGTATTCCTATAGAAATGTGGCCATTCTAAGAAGCAAATATGTTTGTGCGTGGGGGCAAACAGTTGGTCAACAGGCGGGGCTTCAACGCGTGCAGCAGAGCATTGCAGCAACTTCAACTGCATTAAAGAAAGCACCAACCAGAAGACTTAACTTAAATGCATGAATCTGTTCTTTTTTCATATGTTTTTAGAGTAGCAGCAATTAGGCCAAAACCAAATAATATTTTCCATGTAAATGGCGAGTGATTTACAATTGCCGCACTCGAAGAGGAGCCGCCAGCAAAAACACATGTAGCTGTCGCCGGTTAGATAACACTATTCGAAACCAATTTATCAGTGGCAAAATCAATTAGTAACTACGTAAGAGCCGCTGCCTTATCGATTGACCGATGTGTGATGTGCCTGCTGCATAACCCATTCATTATACGCACCCGGTGGCAATGGCAGTGTCATAAATATTCCCATCATCGTTTATTTGGCGTCCTCAACCGGAGTGGCTATCAAATGGCACAAATGAAAAACCTGTTGATATCCAAAAGACACACACGCACACACACCCACACACACACACACACAAGCACACACTTCTCTGTATCAATGCTTGCGTCCATGTCGTAATTGAAGAAGCGTTTTTGAAGGGAATTGAAGTGATGCAAAAAAATAAGGAGACAAACAGAAAAAAGAAGTAAAAAACAAGAACAGCTCTGCAGCGCTCCACCATAAATATTCATGAAGCTCTAAAAGGGTTTTTACCTGAGCAGGTGTATTTAGGTGAGCTCAGCTCGGGGACACACGCGCTCCGTTCAATGGTCGCGCAAATTGACCCTAAATGGAAAAATTGTATTCAAAAACGTTTGCGTGGAAGAAAGAAATGCAATTGCATATGCCAGCGATGAGTGGTTTCACAGTTGGTGAAAAACCACGTTTCATTTTAAACGTCAGCATGGGCGTTGGCTAAGCCCGAACCAGGGGGGGTAAGGTCAAGGTGCTATCGACACCAAATGGAGCATGCACATGAATTTGAATGAGTACCTACGCATATGTGCTGAGTGTGCTGAGTATGTGTGCTGTGTCCAAAGTCTGTCGATGCTCCCAGGGGATGGCAAATAAACATTGCAAGGGCGCGCATGTGTGCCATCAACTTTGGCTCGCAGCGCGTTCGTTAAGCAGCACAATGGACGGGGACAGGCGCAGGAGTAGCAAATGGGGGCAGGAATGGAGCAGCGACAGCTCTTTGTTCGCTGCCCCACTAAGTAGGCAACACTTTTCGGCCACTTCCGTCGCTGCAGCCGCCACAATGCTCGCCCTGACAGCCCATTGTGTTTCTGTCTCTATGTGTGTGTGTCCGTTTTCACTTCGTGTGCCACGTTCGTGTTTTCCGTACGACGCAATCGTGTCGCGATTCGCTTCCGTTTTGATTTATAAACGGCCGTCGACGCCGTGCTGCGTATCATTAAGCGTTGATCAACAGGTTTGCGCAGACATCCCGAGACCAGAAAGTCCACAGTCCCAGTTTGTTGGCTAGTGCTGAGCTGAGAGCTGATTGGAAGAGCAACCCAGCGGTGCAGTTCCAGTTGCAATATTCGTGCGCTAATTGAATTGTAGCAGCACCACAAATTCAGTTATAAAAGTAATTACACGTGCAAAACTAAAAAAAAAAAAGAAACATATTCAGAAAGTAAAATCCTGCTGAAAGTTGCGTACGTTGGCAATAATTTGTTTTTACTCAACGAAGCGACCACAAAGGCGGAAACAGAAACACATTTCCTGTTTTAAAAATTCTACGAAATAGTTACAAGCAGGTAAGTTGATTATTAGAACCTAGAAATTGTGCATGAGAAAATTTAAAACAATTATAGAACAGAAATTAAAAAAGAATTAAATTCCATTTTATATTGAATTTGATTATACGGCAGGGAAAATCTTGCTTATCCATTTAATTTCTTCTGCTTAAAGCAGATTTGAACTATGCAGAAAATCTGCAAAGTGATGGAACCAAAATTTTTTTTATATGTGTTAATATTAAAAATACGAAAGAAAACATTTCTGTCAATAGAGCTCACACTTAAGTTCCAGTTGTCAAAATAATTAAAATTAATAATTTATTTATCAGCCAATCAAAAGTACGCTTCATTTTCCAAACCTATTTAATGTTGGCTTAAAGAGCTAGGAAGTGTATTTTGTTTAAAAACAAGTACAATAATTATGCATTTAATATTTCAAATTGAAAGTCAGTAAACAATGAATTTGCCTAAAACCATTTACTGAAGTGTTGGCGTAGAAGAACCCATTTCAAGTATTTTGAACGACCATTACGCAATTGGGGTAAACATGTTTAGCATATACACTTAATAATAGACGAGCTTGTTGGCTTAAACAAACGCTAAGCGCATTAAAAATTGAATTATTAGGCAGTCAAAATGAAGGCATCGGCGCCTGTTCGGATTCGTAACACATGCAATGCCAGCCAAAAAAAAAATGGAGCAGGATCGGGGAGAGAGGCAGGTTTATGCAAAACCCAAAACCCGATACCCAACAAAGAAAATAAAAAAATAAAAAAAAAGAATAAAATAAACCCCAACACCCAAGGAGCTGCTCTCGAGCAAAATTTATTTGCACTTCTGTGGATATTTTGTTTATTTACGAATTTTCGTTGGTGCCACGTTGGGCAACTGGGTTGAAATCGCATTCGTAGCGATGATTTTTATTCAAATGACAGTCTTTGAGCGTGGGACGACGACGGCAACAGCCCTGGGAACCTATTTAAACAAAATACTTATAGGCGATTGCCATCCTTTGGCAAATATTGGCGCTAGCTGCTTAAGAAGGCGCCCCAAAAAAGAAATTCACGCCACAACACGCCTCTTCAAAGGGCGCCTCCCCCGGTTTAATTTCGACGCGAAATACAAAATACGCTATATATATGTACATACGTATATGGAGCACATATATCTAAGAAGCTGTTGCAAATCAGCCCGTGGCATCCAAGGAGCACCTGTCCATGTCACCGGGCACAACAGCCATGAATAATGCCTGGACAGGCGGCAGGCAAGCTCCTGAATAATACAGTGGCTCCAACACTTCTGACTTCACAGTGTCCTGGAATGTCTCTGCGCGAATTCGCTGGAATGTCAGCCTTTGGCAAGGCCATAAATATTTTCAGTTAATTTCAATTACAAGCCAAGCAGCACGTGCTGCTCGTCTGGTTCCTGGTTATTTCACTTTCTTTTTTTTTGCGTTTCGATTGCCCTTTGACCGCTGCTCTCGAGGTCGAGGAGAGTGTGTGTGTGTGGCCATAAAATTTGATGCGTGCCCTATCATCGCGATGGGGCTATCTGTTATAATTTAGCGCAAAGCCGCCAAAACTTTCATCTGGGCGTCAATCAATCAACGACAAGCGCACAAATTAAATGCAAACTAAGACAACATAAAACCAACCGACAATCAGTCAGCAGTCAACAGTCAAGGGCCAAGATCCAGCAGCTTTTTGTCCAACTGCAACTCCAATTAACTTTCCAATCCCATCGGCCATAAACCGGGCCATAAAGCAACAAAGTGAAGCATCGTTTAATCGACGCCCGTTCCGATTAGATAGCGATAAGGCCACACGCCCATTTCGATTTTACCAGACTATGTTATTTTGGCCCAATGCTGATGGTCTAGACTGCCGTTGACTACTGTTGACTTTTGTGGCTGGTAATGATTTTTGGGTGCGCCTGCGAAAGCATTTTTGTGTAGGCGGCTTACAGTTTTAATGGCCTTAATTAGCCCACAAAAAGGATGTGTCGAATAGTATTCGAATTTAGTTTGCCATTCATTTGAATAACTCCATTCAATATGCATTCTATGACTATGAACTGTGACTATGGCCATATTGAAGTGTTGTTCGCACTTGGATGATTTGAATTTATAACTTGAATTCAAATACTTATTTATAGTTTATTTAGGCTTTTTATAGCTTTTTAGTTTCCGGTTGCTTTTGTATTATTGTAGTGGACTTAAAATGAATGGAGAACTGTGCACTTTTCTATAAGCTCCATTTTACTCCCAATTTATTTAAATATAAGATTGCTTTATCATAAGCTAATTTTTGAAACAAATCAAAAAGGTATTTTTTGAATTAATTTTTTTTGTTTTATTTCTTTGGAAAGGATTTAATTATTCTGTTATTATATACAACAACTTAAATGAAACTTTCAAGTTGAACTGATTCTATGTGAATTCATCAGATTGCTTACTTAACTTCTTAAGCTTTTCAAATAAGTTCAACAGCAAATAGGATCAGTATTGTAGTTTATATTGCACTAAGAGCGCAATCGACCACTCTCCACTTATTTCGTATAGTGTACTCGTGTGTGTGTGAAAAGCGTTTGTGGATTTTAGCCCATGCAAACGCATAAGTTGAACCTCTTAAGCGTCGAGTGCAAACAGTGCGAAGCTGCTTAGCGGGCGCATTGTCTTTGCTGTTGATGATGGCCGCAAGTGCAATTCGCAGCCACTTAAGTTTCTGTGCAAACATGGCCATAAGCTTAACCATCATTATACAGTATCGTTTTAAAGCCCAATAAGTGGTTGTGTGTGTGTGTGTGTGTGTGCGCTCACGCACGCATTTAAGCAGCAAACATTTTCCGGCTCTTGCAATTTGGTGCTGCATGAGTCGCAAAAATCCATCGCACAACGCGGCGTATGCGTATTATCATTATAATGCGGCAGGCCGCCTACCGTGCGCTTACCTCAAGCTCGCGCTGCAACAGCCCATTAATAGGCCATAAATTGTAACTGTTATGCGTTGTTGGCTTTTAACGCAGCAGTTGGCATTTGGCATGAAGCGAACTTGGCCACCGTCGGGAGTTGAGTGCCGTGTTTAACTAGCTGACGGCGGTGCGGGGCGCTGTTCAACTTGGCCGCCCCACCGCTTTCAATTAGAGTGGCTATTTAGCTAAATCGTTATGCTTGTTGCTGTAATTTGAGGCGTAGGCGGAAATGATTGCCAACACCGCAAAAACAAAGCGCTGCCTGCGCCCGCTGAGTGCCCCAGGGAAAACCCTCGACGGGGTCTCGACTTTAACTTAATTGATCCACACCGTTTACCGTTGCCGTTTGTTGCCGTCATTCAATGTTTCAATCTCGCAATTCCCCAATCTTTAACTTCTTCCTTTTCCTATGCTTGCTACCTTTCCAGGAACATGATGTCCTTTAAGAGCTGCGCCGACTGCGCGACACCCAGCATTGCCCTTTTGCTGCTGCTTCTGTGCGGCGCCAGCAACCGCAGCCAGGCCGCCTCCTTGGGCGGCGGCAACAACGAGCTGGCCGCCACAGGTCTCTCCGACCAGGTGGTGGACCAGCTGGGCAACGACAACGAGCTGTATGGCAACAACAAGCGCGCCTGGCAGTCGCTGCAGAGCTCGTGGGGCAAGCGGTCCAATGATCCGGCTGCACTGGAAATGGACGATTCCATCTATATGACGGGCCACTTTGTGCCGCTGGTGATCACCGACGGCACCAACACCATTGACTGGAACACCTTTGAGCGCATGGCCAGCGGCAATCCGGAGGAGTTGCGTCAGCAGCCCGCGCAGTCGAACGAGGAGAACGAGGACGAGAGCGTTGGAGACAACACAATCGACAAGCGCGCCTGGAAGAACATGAACGTGGCCTGGGGCAAGCGACGCCAGGCACAGGGCTGGAACAAGTTTAGGGGCGCCTGGGGCAAGCGTGAGCCCACCTGGAACAACCTGAAGGGCATGTGGGGCAAGCGCGATCAGTGGCAGAAGCTGCACGCGGGCTGGGGCAAGCGTTCGGTGGCCAATTAAATCCAAAAAACAAAAGCATCGCTCAAAACCCAAACCCACATAGACAGTCTAGGCAATTAACCCATGGATTTCCACATAACAAGTCGGACGATTTAACTAGCATAACTTAAAAAAAAAAACTAACTGTGTATAACAATATAGGAACAACTATTACGTGCATTTTAGGTAACTTTTTTTTTGTTTTTTTTTCATAGAGATTCTCGATGTTCTAGCGTCCTAGTGGATGGAAGTTGGGGTCAATTCCGAAAATGTATGAAAGCGCTCGCCACAAAAAACTAAAAATTTAAATATGAAAAAAAGTATTTATAACTCGCATATATACATATATATATATATATGTGTATATGTATATATATATAGATGTGTGTTTTATGGTAGCTGAAAGCCAGTATTATAACCCATATTCAAGATACTAGCTGAAACACTGATCACACTGATCACTAGCCCCAGTTTCAATGTATACAATATTTCCGTAGAAAACCTAACTTAGTTAATCGAATTGTGCATATTTTTTAAATACGTATACATACCTAACAAACTAAATGGCAATTACTATATAAATGCAATTATCTAAATAAATTTATGAAAAATCCTTCAAAGTATTTACCAAGTGTATTTTTCTTATTAGATTTATTTGTTTTTCTTTGTGAATATCTAATTTCTACAAAAGTTTTTAGACTAATTAAATTCAACTTGCAGAAATTGACTTTTAGCTGTTTGACACAAATATTATAAATAATATATTAAATATTGTTTATTGTTTTCACCACCACTTTTAAGTATTTGTTCAATATGAATGTCAATCCTGAATAATGTATGTCTATTTAGCTGCAATCAATTGTCGGGTAATTAAGTTTGTACAAATAATTAGTGGGGCATAAATAGGCTGTCCTTGCTGCGAGCTGTTCCAGTTGCTCGAGGAGACCCAACCATGCGCTATCTACCACGTCTGCGAGATGGAAAGGCCGCCCCGCTGCCTTGGCCTTTGGCCGTGTACCGTCGTTTGAACCACATTGCCTGGCCGCTGGAGGATGGCGTCAGCCGTCGGGTTGTGCTTGTCGAGCGGCTGCTGATCTTGTTTGGATTCCTCATATTTTGCGAGCACAACGAGGTGGATTTGCACTATGTGATCAAGTATCGCCACGATATTGATAAAATGCTCACGGGCATGCCCACGTACCTGATACTGGTTGAGATGCAGATACGCGGCTTTCAGCTGGCCGCCACGAAGGACAAGTTCAAGCATTTGCTGCAGAAATTCTATGCGGACATCTATGTGAGGCAGGAGGCGGAGCCGCTAATCTTTGCCCGCATCCAGAGGCAGATGTTGGGCACGCGGCTGAACTCCGTTGTGTACTTGATGGCGTTGTTCAATTTCTCGCTGGTGCCAGTGCAGAACGTGATTTATCACCGACGAGAGATGCTCTACCAGCAGGTTTACTTATTCGACAACACAAAGCTGCAGTTCTATATACCGCTGATCTGTGCCAACTACTGGGTGGGCATTATAATTACGTCCATGCTGTTTGGCGAACTGAATGTGCTGGGCGAGCTGATGATGCATTTGAATGCTCGCTACATAATGCTGCACCAGGACCTGAATCGGATGGCAAAGGAGCTGCTGGAGAAGCCAAACCCGGCAGATATTGCAGCTAATTTTCATCGTGCTCTCGTGAAAATACTGCGACGAAATGTTGCGCTAAATCTCTTTGGCAAGCAAATGGAAAGGGTGTTCAGTTTTCGTATCTTTATCATGTTCGCTTTTAGCGCAGCGCTTCTTTGTGCCATGGGCTTTAAAGCTTATACAGTGGGTATAAAATGCAGATAATATTTATATTAGTTATTGTTATTATTTGTTTCTAGAACCCTGTTGGCAATATAGTGTATATCGTTTGGTTTACGGCCAAGTTCTGTGAGCTGCTGGCGTTGGGCATGCTCGGCTCAATTCTCTATAAAACAGTGCGTGCTTTAGCATTCGCTATACTCTATTCTTATTAATTTTTGAATGATTTTGCAGACGGATGACTCGAGTGTCCAGTACTATTGCTGTGGCTGGGAGCAGGTTGTCTATCAGTCAAGTAATACGCAAGAGAATGTTCGGCTAATGAGGCTGGTCACAATGGCCATTCAGTTAAACTCGCGGCCATTTTGCCTCACCGGCTTAAAATATTTTCGTGTCACGCTGGTCGCTGTGGTTAAAGTAATTAACAGCATTTGATTTGAATTACATTTGTAATTATTGTTGATTTCAGATAATTCAAGGCGCCTTCTCGTACTTTACTTTTCTTACCTCAATGCGATAAGGTGCTCGTAGTTTAAATAAGTACATTTAACCGCCCTACTCACTTGCATAGCAAACAGCTTTTTGTCTACTGCACCATGCTTCGTTAGGGTGACCATATGGATGGAGCAACGTTCGATATATCGAAAAATATTTGCTATTTTTTTATAATGTGCACACACTTTTTAAGGCCGCCAATTTGCGGCATTATTTTAGGAAATATATTGTGCACTAAAACATGAATTTCTCCGGAAATAAATGGTAAAATATTGTGATTTTTTTATGTACTGTCTGTGTATAACCCAATTAATTGCAGCTCACCAAATTTTCGTAGTCCCATCGCTCGGACTAGTCAGCACTGGCAATCGCCTCGTGTCAATGTAAAGGAAAGTTTAGAACTGCGTCGACGGCGTGCAGAGGCCAGAAACTACTTGAAATGGGGTTTCATTAACGTAATACTGCTGTCCTTGATCTCGTTTGATCTCTGGCAGACATGCCTCTCGGTTAGGACAACCTTCTGGTATCAGGCAGAGTACACATTCGCAGTGTTTATTTTTCTGAGCGCCTCCGCCTGCATTGGCAAATACGTGTGGTGGCTAATGCTGGACAGCGGTCCCGTGTGTGCCACGGAGCTGCAGAGGTGTCTGCTGGACGAAGTGAATGGTACGGCATAACCAACAAAGGAAATCCCATGAATACTAAATTGATTTTGCTTGCAGATAATTCATTTAAGACTGTCAACAAATTGACAAAGCCGCGCATTTACGAGCCGGACTGCAATGAAATTGATACTGGGCCGATAATCAATTGGCACTCCTCGTTCGAGGACTCGCGCTGGGGCACGCAGTCACCACGTCGCAGCCCAAGTCCAATGCGTACGCCGCATCAACAACAACAACCGCAGCAGAATAAGCAGCAGCAGTTTAACAATCAATCGTTTAACAATCAATCGTTTAATAATCAATCTTACAGTAATCAGTCGTATAATCGCTCTATTACCGCGAACAACTCCCTTAACGCCAGCAATGTAAGCAACGAGTCCGCCTACATGTCGCCCTATGCGGAGGAGTGTCGCGACGATTTCCCAACCGATGTGCGGAAGCTGCCCGCGTTGATGAGGCGGGCCGAGCGGGAACGCGAACGCAGCTATGCTGAGCTGGCCGATGCATCAAGCATGCAAAACATGGACTCAACCAATTCGTTTTGGAACTACTGCAATAGTGCGGCATATATGCTGAAGCGCACCATCTACCAGCTGGCACCGGCGCCTGTCGCCTCCACGGAGAATGCGCCGTCTTCGATTGAGGAGTTTGGCATAGTTCAGTTCAAGGACAGCAACTCGGAGGTTATCAAGCGCATCTCCACGGTCAAGCTGTCGCAATACTTAAGCAATCTGCGATATGTAAGTAATTTAATGTACTTACTTAATCCCAATAGCTAATTGTCTTTAATTTCAGTGGATATCAACCACCATACTACAGCGCCTGGTCAAGCAGATTGATCATATAGACGAGGTCTTTCGGCAACGTGGGCTCAGTGATTTTAAAATCGGCGCTGTGGGCTTGGAGCGTTTGCGTAAAATGGCGGAGAATCAACAGTTTGTTCAGGGCTGTGCGCCCACGTTGCCGCTGTTGTTGCCCTTCCTGGACACTTTCAACAACCAGGAATATCTGGTGCAGCGCATTAGGGATCTTTCGCAGGGCTCCTGTATTGGCGACTATCGCTGGAACTCGGGCAATTCGCACAACGGCCAGCAGTGGGGCGAGCATTTGCCAACAGATGCTGCGGTGAGTGTCTTTAAGTGCTGTAATTATATGCCTTAATATCCATATAATCTTATATCTTATTCTCTTTCAGATACTCTTTCATCTGTTCTGCGTTTATTTGGACAGCCAGCTGATGCCATTGCCTCAGGGTGGCGGTCGACCCTTCCACTCGCGTTATGTATTGACACGCGAGGAGAAACGCTCCACCAAGGACCTCATCAATGCGGTCAATAACAAAGCTCACTGCGCCTTTCTCATAACCAACAACCAGCTGAAGCCCAAATTCAACTTCATCAGCGAGAAGGAGCTGCACAATTGCGCCAACGATCGCAACAATTTGTTTTATGTTATCATACAGTTTCTGATATATATGCGCTCGCACCAAGAGTCAGCGCTTGAGGGCGTCAATTTGGGCAAGAGTGGCATCAACATAATGTGCGTAATCGAAGACTGACTGCAACTAGATGGATGGGCTGTGCCGCATGGTGCAGCTGGGACTTGGCCAGCTCAATGGCCGCCACACTTAGTTTAAACATTTATATTTACGTTTTAATGCGTTATGCGGTCTTGTCAGGCCATAACAAATATTGAGCTATTAAATTATGCATTTGTAATTATTAAGTCAATTGCCAAGACAACACATGCACATCAAACTGTAAACATGTACGCGGTTTTTGCGGTCACACAGCAGGCGATGCTACACGCTGCACGCTGTTCGCTGCTGGCCGCAATGCATCATCATCAAAGTGTCATGTGAACTTTTGAGCATGCACCATCCGTTATTGGTTCGCTCTTGTTGTTGTTGTTGTTGTCGTTGCGGTCAGTGCGGTCTGCGCTTTGCCAACAATTAACTTATGCCTTGGACGTCGTCGAAGTCGGTCGGACAATGCCTCAACCGCATGACACTGGCCTGAGCCTCGCCTCATCGCGCAGGTGCACAACTTTAATTGCTTTTTCATGATTTTCAATATTGTGCTGGTCAATGCACCATCGCCGCCCAACAGGACATCGTCGTGGTGCCGTGTGACTCTGCGACTAGGACAGTGGCTCATGTGCACCAACACACTTTGGAGAGTGACAAAATTAATGGCTTCCGGCAACGAGTGTCGTCATTTTGTCGAGCTTAAGAAAAGCGTTAAGAAAAATGCTGCTTACCGGGACCCAACCCACCGCAGGCATCATGTGCAAGTGCCAACTGGCAAGTGTTAGCCGAGAGTGCGAATGAAAGGAGCTGGAAAAGCACACATACAAATGAACTCTTCGACTGCCTTTGGCTGCATACGCTTAGGGCAACGCCAACGCCAACGCCAAAAGCAACGGCAACGGCAACGGTAACGGTTACGGCAACGGCAACGGCAACTGTGTCGTTGGGTCTCGTGGCTGGCAGGACCGCATTACCATTTTTCTTGGCCATGCTCATTTTAGCCAGCGCTCCGGTTGCTGTTTTACTGTTTCAGCTCTTTGTTCATTTGACGTTGAATCGCTTGGTTGGTTATTTTAATGCCGTCGTCCTAGCTGGCACCTCGAGTGAGTAATGTGCTTGGGTTGTCAACTTTACACTTTTATCCCTCGCATTATATTTGCTTTACCTACACAAACACACACACACACTCACCGTGCAGAGTATATAGCACACACACCCTGTGCCGGCTGGCTGGGTGATATGTTTTCTTGATACTTTTTCTCAAGTTGTAAATTGGCTTAAAAATAATTTGTCAAAGCATTTCAGCGTACGGGGATTGGGCTTTCCTGGGGTCTCGTGCGACGCCTATGGAGCTGCCGTTGTCGCTCGCCATTTTCTTGCCAAATTGTTTGGACCCTCTTTTTGTATGTGTGCGTGTGTGTGTGTTTGTTCCACACGGCGGTGAAATTCTTTTAAAGAAACGCATGTGCGCGTCTTCATATCCAATTAGAAAAGTTTTCCTTCGACTGCACCGTAATTGTGTTGATTAGTGCGGCTCGCTGGCTTCCCCTCGGCAGCTGGATGGATTTCAGATCTAGCAGGCTAGCGTTCTCGCTAAAAACACTTTAAAAAGAAATAAGCGACGGGCTTCGATTGCCAATCCCAAAGCGTTACATCCATTCAATAGGCCTGCTTGCTCATTCTTAGCGGCTTACACACACACACACACACACACACACAATTTCGATCCAATATTATTCGGCCAGTCACTTACTGGGGGGCTCAGCTCCTGCTGCTGCTGCTGCTGCTGCTGCTGCTGCTTCTTCCGGCCAGGCTGTCCTGCAAATGTTTGTACACAATAAACTGGCTAGTGGCAAAGCTTTTACTTTTCGGCTTTCCTTTTTGGTTGCTTATTTATTTTTACTTTTGTATGCCCTGTAACTCGAACTTTGCAAGGGTATCAAAAGTTTAGAGGATGGCATTTGGAACTTGAAGGAGAAGGGTCATGAAGAAGCTCCTTGTACGAAAAGGACTTTTACAAAACAATTGTAAATATATTTCAATGAAGTGTTTACTGCATTCGTGCACTTATGTATTTTTCTTTATATTTATCTTATTTAAAATTTCATAGAAATCAAGAATTTGTAAAGAATAGTCGTCAGCTTTATTACACAGTTTGAAGCTGACAGAAGTACAAGGAATTGAGTTTTATTAGATTTTTGCAGAGTAAATACTTCCAAGTAAATTTTTGCACCCGACTTAAAATTCCAAATTTCAAAATAATCCGTAATCTAAAAATGGGAACAATTCAAATCCATCACTCTAAGTTTCAGTTACAAAGAATCGGGCTTGCTATGGTTTAGTACGTCATTCCTAGAATCTAATAATCCTTGAGGGAGTCCTAGGAAAACTAACCCCAGTGCAGCTTGTATATTGCATAAACTATATTATATATATATCTCTTTTGGTAGTTCCAGGAAACCTGCTAGTCGGTCACAGGCGCTGGGCAGCTTATCTTTTTTTTACTTTTTTGTGTTTGTTAGTTGTTTTCCATCTAGTCCTCGTTGGGGCACATTAATGAACAAAATATTTTCCCTATTATGCGCCAATATGGTCGCCCATATTTCGGTTTATTTAATTTTGCGCAAATAAAACGGAAGTGGCATTTTTATTTTTACCATCGTCTGGTTGCTCGCTCCCCAGTCCTTTGGTCGTTCTCGTCCTCGATCCTGTCTCATATTTGTGCGCTCCATAAAATTCTGATGCGAAGCCAAACAAACTTGCGACAATGATGATAATGTCGATGCTTAAATGTTGAACAAATATTTGAAGCAGTTTTTACATCGTTTTTTTTTCTGCTGCTGCTGCTGCTGCTGCTGTTGTTGTTATTTTTTATTTTTAAACAAGCAATTTGTGTAGAGCATACAAAAGTGCTTTAAAGACGCGACGACGACTTGTGTTTTGTGTCCCTTCATTTTGCAGGCTCCATCCTTCAGTCCGCGGGCAGTTGCGAGTTTTCCCAGCAAGCGAAATTGAAATAGAAAATGTCTGTCATTTCCTTTGAAGCGAGCGTGCGAGCGCCAAAAATCGACTCTTGTTACTCGCGACTCTGTTAATGGCCAAAATGAGTTTTTATGGCAGCGTTTCAAGCCACGCCATGACAGTTTATCTATGGGCCAAGGGAGCTTGCACCAAAGCACACATGATGCTAATGCACAAGTGCACAAAGTGCCGGAAACTCTGGCTATTGAAATAATAATTAGAAGCCACCAAATGCGAATCGCTGCAGTGGTCACACACAACACACAACACACACTCAGAACACACACACACGCACACACTTCGTCTTCAAATTAGATGCTGCAGTGCAGCCACTACTGCTGATGTTGATGCTGCTGCTGCTGCTGCTGCTGCTCTTGTTGCTGCTGCTGATGCTGTTGTTGGCCACTTTGGTCTTCAATCCCCAATGCTGATAACTTACGCAACTAAGCTGTGTGCCGTTAGGGGGGAGGCGGCTAGCGGAGGGGCCTCTGCAGCATTTGCATTTAATCGGATTTGTTGTGCAGATTACAGGTACGAGCGAACGAACATACACAGCTCTGATTTGAGCACACAAAAAGAAAATCACTTGTTGTGTAATGTGTGTGTGCGTGTGTGTGCGTATTGACCACAACCACTGCCATGACAAATTAACGTTGCTGCCACTTTCGTGTTCGGTCTGCCTGCTCCATATTGATCCTCTTGTTGCTGCTGTGGCATCTGCCGGGCATTTAATACTCTTGGAATAGGGGCATAAAAACTTTATGACTTGCTTCCTGACATCTGCAGGCGAGGCAATTAACATCAAGAACTTCAAATTCTGCACAAGCGTTTAAGAAGTAAGCCAAGAAGTGCATTGCAAAGAATGAAAATAGTTAAGAATAGAAGTCAAAAGGTTTTTCCAAGTAAAGCCATGAATCAATAAGAGATTTGACTAGTTTAAGTTGTTATCAAAAATAGTTTTATTTGAATTTTAATTATTTCTGACCTAACAACTTTTTTTTGTATACAAATGCATTTAAATTTCTTTGCCTCTAAATTGTTATTTATTATAAAGCGCTTTTGGGCTTGGGCATATGATTAGCTTAGTTTTGTGAATATGAAAGAGCAGATTTGCTAAATAATAAATAGCTGAAAAGCGTTTGGCTTTCGGCCTGAAAGAGTATTTCAAGCTGAACAAGCTAACAAGGTGGCTCTGGGGGCTGTGGCACAATTGTGCGTTGAGGTAACAAACCGGAAACATGGTAAGCATTTCCGCTTTATATCAAATATAAAAAATGACTGCTTTTAGACATGTTTGACAAAAGTTGTACATCAGTTTCACAAACAGCTGCCGAGTGGAGTGGAGAATGAGAGGAAAGGTATAATTGCATAAATCAAACTCAAACATGTAGCATGAAAAATCGCATTAATTTATCTGCTCAGTGCGCATGCAGCCACTGCCTATGGCAAAGCCATAGCCCCACCTACAAGCTACCAGTTCCCATCTTAGGTCCCAGTTCCTGTTCGCCCCCATCAAGCTGGCAAAGGCGCTGTGTAACATATCCGCTTATGTCAATGTTGTTTTTTTTTTCTATCTTTTTTTTTTTTTTTTTTTTTTACTATATATGCTGCTTGGAGGTGGCGTCGACGGCATCATCATCAAGGACTCCACGCTGCTGCTCGTTCCGATCGTCCCCATTCAACCAGCCAGTTGTCACTGTCAGTTTTGGCTTCCAGTGTTTGTCACACAGCTTCGCTCAGTTTTGTCTGTCGGTCTGTCAGTCCGTTCGTCTGTTTGTTTGTTTAAATGCAACATTTACTTTATGGATTGTTGCTATATTTTTTCTTCAACTTTCGACCCGAAAAACAGAGCGTATAAATTTCACGTCAATTTCTACACACACACACACACACATACAGAGCGCTCTTGTCCGGATGGAGCTCAGCTGTGTGTGAGCCCTTGACTGATGAGGCCCTTCACAACTTTGCTCCTTTTTAATAACTTGCTCATACACTCAACCGCACACACACACACACACAGACGCACACACACACACACACAGACGCACACACTCAACCGCACACACGCTGACACACACTAATGCGCTAATAACCTGGTTCTTGTGTGCGCTTTAAATGTCCTCTTCACGGTACATAGTTTAAAATTCTTTATAATTGGATTGCTCCATCTAAAGCTGGCCCCTGGCCCCCGGCCCCCGATCCTTTGACCCCCAGCAGGGCTGGCCATTTTTTATGGCCACTTCGGACACAGACGTAGTCAATGCGGCACCCAAAATCCCGTCGTGCCCCGCCCGCCCTCGGCTTGTGCTGCCCGTGGCATGTCAAAAAGGATTTTACAGTTGACGCGTACAAACCAAAGCGACGGGGCACCCAGCCAGATTGTGCCCCCCCCCGGCCCGTGTAGCTCCCCGCTGCCTTTTTTTTTCCGTTCCGTTCCTTTCCTTTTTTTTTTTTTTTTTTTTGGTTGCCCAACCAGACGTGCTGCTCTGGCCATAGGCTGGGTATCCGGCACTCGGCATCCCGCACATGTGTGGGTCTTGAAGTGATGATATGTTTCATTTCACACGGCAACCGTCGGCAATCCTTTTCGACCGCATACAGACATGCCCATACCGTAAGCGGATGCGCCATCTCCGCCCGGCACAAAAGCGCCGAGATTTATGTTTTCTTGTAAACAAAATAACGGACATGCCTGAGGCGCCGAGGCCTGGAGAAGTCTAAAAAGGTGCACGAAGCGTGAGCTGACATCAGGATTAGGCAGATGTGCTGAGCTGGGCTGGATTCTGTAAGGATTGGGCTGCGACTGGGCGCTAGAGCATTCGATTTTCTTTCAATTCCTGTTGATATGATCTGTTCTTGTGTGTGCGTACAAATTAATTATTCAAGGGCTTACAGAAGCCCAAATTTCCTTTATCCCTTAAACAATCCGTGTGTGTGTGTGTGTGTGTGTGTGTGTGTGTGTGTGTGTGTGTGGCTTTAAAGAGACATGAATTTGTTCGTGGCTTTATTTTAACAAGCTAAAAGCGTGACACAATCTTGATAATAAAATAAACCATAAACGCACATAAAGTAATTAAACAATCGTAAAAGAAAAAATTTACTGGATTTATATTTTTGTTTTTATGGCGCCCGGGCCATAGGCCTAATTGTAGGCCTATTAAAGCCAAACAATTTGTGAACAGTTGATAATATTTTTATGTTCATATATTTGCACACTTAAAGTCCTGTGCATATTGGGCAACTTTTGTTTTTTGTGTTTTTTTTGAAGTTTAGACTCTATCTAATCTTACTACAAATTGGCTTAAAATTATGTCTAGACAGAGCGCTGAAAATTCTCCGGCCACAAACACAGACACAATATGGGCACATTTATTATGCCGCATACGTGTCCACGTCCAGTGAGAATCAGGGGAAACTGCCTCTGGCTGGCAGCCTCTGCCACTGTTATCCTGCCACATGCAAATATTCTAATTTGCATATGTTTAGCAAAACACTCAAAGTTCGTACGCAACAAGATTTGAAACGGGGCGGCCCGTGGGGCAGTTGGGGGCAGCTCAAATTTGCTCTGAAGGTGGCATTAAAAAATATGAAGAAGAAGAAGAAGAGAGAGAAAAAAATGGCGCCAGCAAGCAAATTATGCTGAGGGGACGTTACTCATACGCACCGTGTGCGCCACAGGTGGAAGGCAACTTGAAAGGAAACCACGAAAAAAAGGTCATAAAAACAAAACCGAAATTGCCCAACGAACAGCATGTCAAGCGGAAATTGCGCAAAGCACAGAGAACTGAAGAGAGACGGGGAGAGCTAGGGAGAGAGAGGTAGAGAGACTGACATAGCTCGCTTACCGCATTTAACATTCCGAAACGCTGTTGGTCTCAGTTTCATGTTTGCCAGCCCAGCTGGCTGGCTAATTGAGCAAATCGGTAAATGGCCCTGGCAGCGGCCCGTTTCCGCAGCACGACCGTAATTATAAATCAATTGCTTGCGGTATTTGCTTTAGATTCGCATGAATCCGTTACCCAAACAGTGAATTCAACTCCGGCCTGAAATTGCGTGACATTTGCCATTTTTCTCTTCTTCTTTTTATGCCAGCTGGAAGCCCCGCACTGAATTTGAATCGTGCCATTTCTACACATTCGCACACGGCTGTTTGTCAGTTTTTCTCTTTTCTTTTATTTTTTTTTTGTTATATTTTTTTATTTTTTTGCTCTTGTTGTCTGTCTCCTGTTTGCTTTCAATCTGCGCTGCGCTTTTCGTTTTCAATTTCTTTGGAAATTTATTTCAAGCAGAAAAGCAAATTTCATAACTTGGTCGCAGGCGTCTCCTGCCGCCGGCAAAGCCTGGCCACAAATCTTCTTAGGGGTGAAAAAAAAAGAAGATATATATGTATATCTATTTTATGTGTTTATACTCGCATTTGATGCGCTGCCTTGGGCTGCTTTACGTTTGCAGCAAAGTTCTTGTAAATATTTTTCCATGCATGTTTTTTGGGGACTCGCCGCCCGCCTTCAGATCCGATTTTATGTTTCATATACACAAATACGCAAATATATACATATACATATATATGTATGTGTATATAGATAGATATGTGCACACACGAACCCACATTGATTTGTGCCCCAGAGCCCCAGGGCTGGAGTATGCGCCGGCATTGTTGTGCCCCTGCGGCGGCTGTGGGAAATGGCACCGTAAACGTTTAATAAAATATGATTTCAATTGATTCACAAGTCGCATTTGAAGCGAAATGTGTGTGATATGCTCGCATTATACGCTGCTGTTGCTGCGCATCCTCCAGCGTCCTGCACCAGCGGCCAATCAATAAAGCAAAGTGCCCAAATAGAGCGGGTTTTTCGATCTCTGGGGGGGGGTCACACACACACACACACACACACACACACACACACACACAGAGTGTATGTGTGTGTGTCCATTCAAGGCTCATTGCTGTTTGCCTGTGCCTGTCCCTAACCCTAACCCTATGGCCGGCGCTGCCTGCTGCCTTGTCTTGGGCCACAGTTATCCGCTTAGATCACTCAACTAAAAAACTCAATTTGCATATTAATATTATTTGGGTTTTTGGCCAACCGAATGGCCACTTTACCTCACAACACTTTGCCCCCGATTCGACCTTTTATCAAACAAAAACAACAACTGGCTAAGCAACAGTAGTTGAATTGAATTTACTCTGCTTCAACGCCTTTTCGGTCTTTGATATGCAATGTCCCAGTGTGTGTGTGTGTGTGTGCGACTGTGTGTGTGTGTGTGTGTGCATTCCCAGGAGCATACTTTGAGGAGTTTGTTGTTGGAACTGTGCTCAGCATTAAGTGCCACACCGAAATATCCCCAAATAATCCCAGTCGTATGCGTATTTTAGGCTTTTGTAAACCTTACATAGCCATAAAAATGATGAGGCACGATAAGCTTTCATTTAGAACTGTCTAAAATTAATGGTATTTGAGTGTCTGAATGGTAATGCAATAACTGCAGCATTTAGGAGTCAGGTTGCAGTTCCTTAAAGCAGATTAACAAGCTGTCAATAAAGAAATGTCTATAAATTTGGATGCATACAGGACAAGCACAGTCTGAGGTATGTTAAGAAAACTATTAGTTTGCGAATCTGAAACCGAATCCTTGGCTTGTGAATGTAGAATATTTCTTGGCATATTCAATAACAACAATGGCTTAAGATAGACTTGGCTTAATCAACTAACAACGAAACTAGAAGTTAAGAAAACATATTTGATTTAAATGACGCTTTAACAGCTGGTGGAGTTAAACCTAAATAGAAAGCAGTGCGTTAATAGAGCTTTCACTGTATTGGTGATTTATGAAATTGCCACTGCAGCTGGCATTGCGCATCAATGACAATGGGGGAAGGGGGGCGGGAAGGGGGAGTTGCTCAGTGTTTGCCATTAAACCGAATGAAATTTGTTGCAACGCTGACAGCTGCAATCCAAAAGACGTTTCAGCATTGACATCGATATGTATCCATAACCAGACACCCATGGCCCAAACCCCTCTTATAACCATATATAGCCATAACTGCCAGCCATGATGGAGTGCCCGCAACATCAGAGAGAGATTCTCGCATACTTATGACTGCTGCGAGTAGCTGGTTGTAGTGGTTACTGCCGCTGCTCCCGTCGCACACAATGGGACATATAAATCGGCATACATAAAATGTCGTTACAAATATTTTATAACAGGAAATCCGTTATTTATACGCACATTGTGCACGCTGATGCTGCTGCTGATGCTGATGCTGCTGCTGATGCTGCTACTGCTGCTGATGCTGCTGGTGATGCTGATGGAGTGGGTGACGGTCTGACGGCCTGGCAGCGGGGTGAATCTCTTGGTAAATATGAATGAATGTTGTTTGCATGTCGCCTGTCGCCAGTCGCCTGTCGTCTTCTGCCGATGTCCCCGGCGCCCAGCCCCAAATCCTTATGAATTGACTACAATTTTATTTATTATTACTCGTTCTATTTGCCTTGCTTTTGCTCTGCGCTGCTCTGCTCCGCCGTGCTCTCGTATTTCTATGGCATTCGACTTGTTTTGAGCCATACAAAATGACGTTCCCAAGGCAATTCCATTATGGCCAACAATCCGCTGGCAAATTGCAAGGCTCAATTGATATTGGCTCAGTGCATTCCGCCATGCACAAAGCAGCTAACAATGATCAAGCGCATCTTTAAACGATTTCCCACTACCAACTAATAATTGGCAACCAATCTAATTGGCCCAATCTCCGTAGATCTGACTTCTAGTACTACCTAATACGCTTCTGATTGGAATTATAGTAAGCTTTGTAAGAGGGATTTGAAATGTGCATGTTGTGTGCAAAGTGAATGGTAGCAACAACAGTTAGAGCCACAGTAATTGATAACAAACGGCAAATCAAACGAATAACTTACCCTGTAATAGGATTATCAATTAAATACACAGTTATTAAATTTATTATCACTTTAAATTGGTTGCAATTGTATTAACTGTAAAAAACGGTGCACACAGCTTGTAAATTTTTGTAAGGTATTTTTTTCAGTATTTGCATTGTTTTTTCCTGGTATTACCTGGTGCCACATGCGACTTTTTATGCAGATTTCTTTATTGACTTTACAGGAATCAAAATTTAATAACGCACTGTGTGCCATTAAATAAAATCAGGAGATTCTCTGCAATTTGGTTGCACATAAAAGCATAATTAATGAATTAATGCTTATAAAAGGATATTTATTTACATTTATAAAACTTCTGTCATGCATAACTTTGAGATTTAAATATTGCTGCAAGGCATGTTTTAAAATTAAGTTGCATTTTAATTTATGTATATTACCAGCTGCAGCAGCTGCAGTTATTTTTAGTGTCAATGTGAATAAAAAACCAAAAAACCTTCGGATGAGCTCCAAGTGGCCACATTGATGTTTCGTGTAGCCAACTATATTGTAAATATAGTGGCGTTGCCAGCTTATTAAAGACGCCATTGTTATGTACAATTTACAGTTATTTTCGTTTTAGTCCAATAAATTGTAAAATCATTTGACTAGAACATTTGATACATACAATTGATACCTTTAAGATTACTGCACCTGTCACAGGCGATATACCCCTTGTCAATTGCACTACAGGGCATAACGACAGGCAAAGATTGTTTGCTAAACCTAATTAAAAAGTTGCGTAAATATTGTGCTATACATTGTTGTTGCCTGTGTTTTTGCTGTGGTAACCACGCCCGCCTCATGCTACCACTTTTAGCAGCTGCCCTCGCCCACATACACGTATGTATTAGCCTTTGTTTATTATGCTGTGAGCACCGCACTTTATTGACTTTTCGCACAGGGTTTTCATATGGGCAGGGCCAACACCAGCCTATAGATGTCCACCTCTCGGAGCTGGGTGACGCATTTGTAATTGTCGTAGCCCTTTTGGAGCAGCTCCTGCTCCTGCTGCTCCTCTATGCGCAGCATCTGCTGGATAGTCTGGCTGACCTGCTCGGCCGTGCGCTCGTACAGCTTGCGTGCATCACAACGAAATAGTTGAATGGCCTGCAGGAGCTCCGCGTGCCGCTGCTCGATTTGCTGGCTGCCGCGCAGGAACTGATGGTGGGCGGCCAGCAGGCGCATCACAATAAAGCGGCGGTAGCGTCGCTTAACGTGCGCAACCGGCGGCTCAAGCGGCGGACGGGCTTTCGTGTAACTCAACAGAGTCAAGATCAGAATGAGCAGCATTTTAAAGCCGGCGATGATCAGCATTAGCGCCATGGGCTTGTCCTCCACTCGTTCCAGCTGCTGCTGCCAACACAAGAGATCGCAGCCGTATGCACAGTAGCCATAATCGAGGATCCCGACAATGCACACGCAAACCAGACAAACGGCGGCCAGGGCGTCGTAATGCAAACGCAACACCAGTTGGAGATGTTGCAAGATTCTGAACATTTTCCAAATTGGATGACAGGGTAATCATCGGGTTTCGGAATTTGAATTTTGACTGAAACACACTCTCTTCCAGCATAACTTAACTATACCAAACTGTCCGTACAAACTAACTAATTGATTTACATTCAGGTAGTTTGACCTGACCTGACTGATAGAAAGACTGACTGTGTGATTGATTAACCAAGTGACAAAGTGACTTTGATTGACTAACAAAATGACTGATTGATTCACAGAGTAACTAAGTAAATCTTTCACTGATTAAGTTTGGTTAATTCTAAAAAATATTTATTTACAGATGAATGCTTATCAGATATAGCGAAGCGCCGCCCGATCCGCGGGCAGCAATGGATTGTGCCGGCGTTGCGCGGGCTGTGTTGCTTGTCGCCGCCAATCCACCAGCGGCGGATGATGACGTGGCGGCGTGGAGTGCAGCGGCTTCTGTTGATAGTAGTGCTTGTGAATTGTAACGGGACGCAGATTTAACTTGAGCTGTTCGGCGCGCTTGTTGGCCAGATAGCGCCTGCGATCGATGTCGTCCACGTTGCGCTTCACGCCAAATACCAGGTGCAGAAAGGGTTTGACGAGAACGCTCAGCGCAACGAAGCCCAGAAAGCCAAAGACAACAGGTGAGATCAAAGTGAATAAGAATACGCCCAGCGTAAAGGGATTTAGGATGGTGAAAAAGGCAATGAACTTGATAAAGGGATAAAGCACGTGACCCACATGGTTAAACCACTCCTTCTTCTTCTTCTTGAAGAGCCCATTGTGGCGCAGCAGATATTTGATTTTGCTGAACGGCGCCTTGGTGGTCACGGGCCGTTTGGTGGTCACCAATTGCAGGATTGTGGTTGGGCCAACTGGTTTCTGTGGCTTCGGATAGTAGCTGTGGTGCGAGTGGTACGGCTGCTTTGTGGGATTGGCGTAGATGAGCTGCGCTTGCTGTCCAACGATGTGCTGATATTCGTCGTGTGTTGGTTTTTTCTTCTTCTTCTTTCTTTTCTTGTTCTTATCCCCCTTCTTGCGTTTCTTCTTCTTTTTCTTCTTGCGCTTCTTCTTGCGCTTTCGCTTGCGCCGACGACGAATCCGCTTGCGGCGGCGTTGAATTCGCTTTCGTTTGCGCTTATTACTGCCCTTGGCGCGTGTCGCTTCCTCCGGCACCGTCTCCGTCTCCGACTCTGACTCCGACTTGTGCTGTTCGAGCGGCTCAGCCGTCTCTGGCTGCAGTACCTCAAAGCTGCTCTCATGCTCCTGCAGTTCATCTTCCAGCTGCTCGAACACGTCGATGGGCGCCACCGTGGTCGTGTGACGCTCCTGCCTGTCCTGTTCCATTTGCAGGGCCTCCGCAATGTTAAAGCTAATGTTGGGCGTTTGGCGTCGCAAGTGCGACGCCTGGTCCAGACTTAAGTGCTCCAGCACGCTGAAGGGTTTCGATGTGGTTGTGTATTTTAGTTGTTCCGCCAAATCCAGCTCTAGTTGCTGCAGCACATGAAGGGGCTTCGACGTTGTGGCCACCCTGCCACCCTCGGCTGGCGTCTGCCACAGCAGCTGCGCTTGTGGCCTGTGAAGGCCACGCCCCCGCCGCTGGGCGCCCTCTGACGCTTGCAACAGTTGCGCATACAAAGTTTTATACATTTTTGCAAAATTAAAAACATGTAGGGGATCTGCTGGGCCAATGCTCTCGTTATGGCTAACAGCAGTGTCCTTTACAGGCTGCGCCCTGTTAAACTCAAACTTTGCTAATCCATCACGCCTCTGCTGCAGCTCCCGCTCCGACTTCGGCTGCGGCTCCGGCACCGGCACCGGCTTTGGCTCTGGCTCCGGCTCGATCTCTGGCTGGGTGCGTGCCTGGCCGCAGTTTTGTAGAATCAACAAAAATATAACAAAGTTTCTAACACTTTTGGCATTTCGTCTTTGCCCCATTTCATTTCATTTTGGATGAACTGCAGAACGGTTCGCAGGTTCGCAGGACATGGACACGCCAGTCGCGGTGGTCCGGGCGCCGCTATTTCTACGACTCAGTTTTATGTTTGATTTAATTTCAACTTTTGCGCTCGACTTGCGAACTTCAACTGACGTTTCGTTCTGGCCAATGCCATATCAACAGCTCGGTCGTCAGCCAGCCAAACAGTTAAACTGTCCGCCAGACAGTCAGTCAGTCAGTCAGTCAGTTGTCCAAAGAACTTGACAACTTGTTGAGCTTAAACGAAAACATTTCATTTCATTTATGCGTTTGTACACTCCGAAAAAAAAAACAACCTCTTAAATACAATTATTATATTATATTGCTATATAGTCAAAATATGTAAAATGTTTCGCTACAACTTTTTGTTCTCGAAAGATTATAAGAAAAGCTGAAAATTCCACCAGATTTTGACAACGCCCTTTGCTTGATTTATGTACAATACTTTTGCTTGTTTCTCTGAGTGTACTTGATTTCTCGTTTGTTCTTTTCATTTTTTGGCTTGTTCTTACTCGTTTTCAGTTTTCGGTTTTCTTTGCTTGTAGTTTTTGTTATAAAAGTAAAATTTATTGCTGCTTAGTACATCATCAACGGTTTCTGTTATGACAAATTCCCGTACTTACATTTAACAACTTGTAAAGCACTTAATTATGTTTTGAGCGCAACAACCGAAAACTGCTGCCTAACTTGTAGGGAAACCAAGTTAACAACAACATCTACAACAACAACAACAACAACAACATTTATTTGGGGCCAAGGCGAAAGCGAGAACGGGTACGAGAACCAGAACGAAAACGAGACTATCACAACACGAATTATGTGAACTGGCATGCAAAAGACTTTGGAAAGTGCTTAGTGGCCAATTGGAGTTGCAGTTGGCTGGCGGCACCGAGGTCAGCATATTTTACAGGGCAAAAGTCCCCATAACATATGTATGCGTGTTTCAAATTGCATTTACTGCTGCTGCTACTTTTATATGTACCTACTATACATATTAAAGAAGTTTTCGAGATGTGTTTTAGTTAAGTTCGAGTTAAGCTTGCGGTTGCCGCAAAGTTGCGTTAAAGTGATTGTAAATCATAAGATTAGTTCAAGAAAAACAAAATGGCAATGGCGAAAATGATACCAAGAGCTTAAACTTTTGATGCTTGTTTGCCATTGATTTATATATACAAGAATATCATATCAATTAATTAAATACTGTATCCCTTTAAAGCTCTTTAAAAAGGCAACAATTCCATGTTTATAATGATATATGTACATATAATATGTGTACATAGGTATAGACATACTTAACACACTATAACTTTTTACAATGTGTGTATTCCATGGATAAACGGCAGTTTAATCTCAGCTGCAGTCCAAGGTTAATTGGCAGCCTGGACCGTTGGGGCATGCTATGTGCATATGTATGTATGTATGTTTATGTATGTGTGGGAAGTTTTCAATTGTTTTCGTTTATGGGCTGCTAACCCGTGTGATCTGCAATCAATGGCATTTTGAACAGCCATTATCGATTATCGCTTATGGCAAACTTTTATTAGACACTTTGCTGAATTACACATTTTACGAGATATTGCTTTATTGCTGTTAGCGGTGGCAACGAAGAGGGGCGGGCCGCGGGGCGCGTTACACATTAATAGCTGTAAAAATGCAGGAATGTGGCAAATGGGAAAGCGTAAGAGCCGGGACAGGTGTTGATAACAATGGCGCCCCATCAAAGTGATTGACTGCGACACGCGCCCGCCTAAAAAAAGAAGAAAAAAATGTGTGGGCCAAAGAGGCTGGCTTCGGTTTTGTTCTCGATAGCTCTCTCTCTCTCTCTCTCTCTGTCTCTCTGTCTCTCTGTTTCTATGTTTCTCGCTTTCTCTCTCTCTCTCTGTCGCTCTATATATTGCCAATTAGGCGGGGCATGCAATTTGAACAATTTAAGCAATTTTCAGCACGTTGGGAGCCCGATCGGCTGCTGATTGACATATTGTGCCAGTTAGTTATTGGCGCCAGACGCATCAAATGACGATTGTTGCCATGGCCGCGGGACAGGCAATCGAATCCCGGACGCCAACGTCTACTGCTAATTTGATTGCGCTTGCCACACACACGCACACAGGAGGCGCGAGTAATGGGAACAAAGCGCCGACAATTTCAATATCAAAATTGAAATACAAAACCCCAGGCACAAAGCAAGCGGCAGAAAAACACAAATGTCGACCAGGGAGCGGCCTGTGCTGCCAGTCAACACTTCACACACCTGACAAGCACACACATTTGCACATTAATACAAACATATAAAAAAATATAAGTTTATACAGAAATTCGATTTTATTTCAAAATGTACAGCCATTTAATGCGTCTGATGCAGTTGCCACGCCTTGCACTGCAAACCCAGCCGCGCCGTGTCATTTGTGCCACAGAGCCGCGTTCCAAGCAGGACATTTGCGCGCTGGCCGACAAGGTTAAGTTCGAGTTTACCGAGGAGAACAAGTGCCGCGTCAAAGAGCTGCTAACCTACTATCCGGAGAGCGAGCGTCGCGGAGCTCTGCTGCCGCTGCTGGACGTGGCGCAGCGTCAACACGGCTGGCTGCCGATCACCGCCATTCAGACTGTGGCTGAAATCCTCAAGATCGAGCCGTTTGCTGTGTGGCAGGTCGCCACCTTCTATACCATGTTTCAGTTGCGTCCGATCGGCAAGTATCTGGTGAAGGTTTGCATGACGACGCCATGTCAACTCAGCGGCTGCACGGAAATTTGGGATACCTGCAAGAAAACATTGGAGCTGAAGCACGGCGAGACTTCAGAGGATATGAACTTCACGCTTAGAGCCACCTATTGCATGGGTGCCTGCGTCAATGCGCCCGTTATGTCCGTCAACGATGATATCTATGAGGATCTGAACCCGGAAGAAGTGGAACAGATTTTGTGTAGCTTGAAGAATGACATTGTGCCGCCTTCGGGACCGCGTAGCGGACGCTTTGCCAGTGAGCCGCTGCCAGGACCCACCACCTTGTTGATGGAGCCACCGCCAGCAGGCTATGGCATGCAGGAACTGTGCAAGCCCAAGACTAAGCCTTGTTAACACCATGTCGTTATATCCTGCACGGCAAGCAGCGATTTTAAAGTTGTTCCAGTTTTATGGCAATAAAATGGCATTCCTTATGGACAGCATGAGCACATATTAAAGTGGCAAAGTTCTATTCACTTGGTTAGGGGGAGTATAATAGTGTATTATTTTTGTTTAGATATGTGCAGGAAATACCCAACTTATTCTCTATGTTTGCAAGGATGTTTTAAAGTGAGCACCCCAAAGATATCTGTTCATTATCGCGTTTCGTTTTTCATTCCCTAATGCTCCAGCTGCCAGCAGCTGTTGTGCTTAGCTAACCTCGTTCACATTGCATTTCAACGCTGGGTTTATCCGCGGGAAAAGGACATGCTTTGCAATTTCGCAATGCTGGCAAAAATAAACAACAACAAACAGCAAACAGCAAACAGCAATGGCAGGCGGGGCGAATCAAGCGCGAACCAACGCCCAAGTCCAAGTCCAATCCTGGCCCTGGCCCAGTGCCCGCCGGCCCGACTGCCAGCTTGACTGCTGCCTGCCATGTCCTGTCAGCCATTGCAGCAAGTAATCAGCTTTTGTCTTGTCTCCCTGCCGACAGTCGCCCCTGCGCTGCCACTTGGCGTTGCATGCTGTGGTTTGACCTCGGGCAGACCCCGTCGGCGCTCTAATGAAATGTTGCCAGCCATCAACATGTACCAGCAGCAACAACTAAAACTCAGCTCAGATAGCGATAGCAACAGCGTCGATATTGTTTTAGCCAAAATAGTTTTAATTGCAGCACGCCCCCTAAAGCGGCCAACAACTTTTACTAATACCTCGTGCACGATTGCAAGCGGGTGATTTTATTGTCCTTACACTAATAAATGAAATATACTTATGTATATTTAAATTAAAAATATATATATGCATATAATTTTTTTCGTTGCAGTATTTATGGGCAATGTTATCGATATTGTGAGCTGCAGCTATGACTTGAACTTGGCTGCACTTCTTATGCCAGTTCACCGAAAGAGAGAAGAGCGTCTTCAAAACGCTTGAAGTTGGCTGTGCTTCACCTGCAAGTCCGCCAATAAGCTGCGTGTGAAAAACAAACTAATTAGAAAAGTGTAAAAGTGTTAATTAATTGGCAATAACTTGATTAAATTATAATGTAAGTACACATAATTTGCTAAATATTGTAGAGTAACTTATAGTCAAACATGAAAACAAGCGCCAACTGCGCTTGAAACTTGTTTTTGTTTGGGTGTTGTGGATTGTTAGACAAACTACTTGTTCAATGCAGATTTACAGTTTTAATAAATCTGTTTGTCACTTTTGTTTGTCGCTTCAATGGCCATCAACAGCAGCAGCAACAGAGGCAGCAATAGGAGCACCAGCAGCAAGAGTAGCCCATGCCCCCTTCCTCCGCCCATGCCTCCACAATGCCACGTTTTGGGGCCCATTGTCGCGTTCCCAGCGCATGGCGATGAATTTTTAAATGAAAATTGTTGCTATTGAAAGTTTTTAATTTCAGTGTGTGCGTGAGTTTTGTTTTTATTTCGTACTTTTTGTTGCTGCTCTTTTAAGCTGTGCAACTTCTGAGCCCCTCCCTGCAGCCCTTTGCGCATTTTGTGTGATTTTCGCTGGCTGAAACGGCACCTTTGGGAAATTAATATCCTTTTTGGCTGCTGGCACGAGGCGCACACACAACACCGGCACCCACACCCGCACGCCCAAAGCCTGACCCACAGCTAAAGCCAAAGCCAAAGCCATAGCCATAGCCATAGCCAAAGCCAAACGTTGGCCGCTCAGGTCGGCTCCATGCCGGACCAGTCCAGGCTTGACCAGAAGAGGAGAGAAGGTGCCCACAATTCGAGTCACGCGGCAGCAACGCGTGAGCTGAGCTTCAACTGTTTTGTGGCCACGTTGCACGTACGTCCGTTGCCCCTACCGGCCCACTGTCCACGGCCCGTATCGCCATTGCCAGCGTTGACCCCGGGGCTGGCCTTTGTTTAAGTTGCCGCTTGCCAGTTTCCTGGACTGCCTGTTGCCTGTCGTTGACAACTTTTGTTTCGTCCACCCACCGCATCCATAATTGCTGCTGCCGGCAGTATCCTTGCTGTTATCCGTAACAGATTGCATGCTGCTTTTTGCGTAACTACTGTACGCCGTGTCCTTTATTACTTTTGCGCAATTACTCATTACGTTATTGCATTTTATACTTCTGATAAACACGCATAGTTGACTAAGCAGCCCGGCTCCGCTATAGCTTGGCCCGTTTGCCGTTGCCAGGCGATGCTCTGCTCCAGCTCTGCGCTGAAATAATTAGAAATATTTTTGCGCAATTCCATTGGAGAGTTGTCCAATTTGTACGCAGCATTAAAAACAGCACCCACAACCCTCTCAGCTGCTTTAATAGAAACGCTTTTTGGGTTTTTGACTGCACTTTTGCTCGCTATTTGCTGCTTTCAGCTGGCCCGCGGCCTTGTCGCCTGCAAAGTTTTCATTTGCATGTTTCTAGTTAATTGAATTATGCACAACTTTCCGCTTGGCGTTCTGGGCGCCCCCAGCAACATTTATATAAGCGGCTGGCGTTGATATTAAGCATACGCCCCGCATGCCGCGCAAAAGAGCTCATTAGCTGACCTCCAACCCTTGGTTGCAGAGGCCACTCTTTGACTTTGTCGCTCGGGAAACAGTCAGTGCTGTCAGTTGAAGCCAACTGGAGCTAGCTGCTTACATCTACACCGATTTCCTTTTATGTATGCGCCATAAAATTGTCCGAGTGGGGCAGAGTTGGAGCTGAAATAAGACAGGGATGGGGCGCTTAAGGCGCGTGTGGCGCTTCAAGTTTATTACATTCCTAAGCTGTGTTGCCAGCTACGAAGTCGTGTCATCGGCTGGCAATAAAAAATGCTGCTGCTACGTCCATTGTTCAAACGGGAGGGCATAACACACATGCAGCAGCTGAGGATGGGGAAGGGGTCGCTTCTTCTCATGCGTAGTCAGCCGAATTTAAATTTGACTTTTATTAAGCGCAAAATCAAAGTAGAGAAATTTATCTGAACAGCTGCCGATGGTGCTGCTGGTTCTACTTTTGCTGCTATTGGCTTTGGCAATGAGCATGCCAGGAATATTTCAGCGCTGCCTTAGACGCTCGTATATGTACCAAGAGCATAAAAGCAATTTTATTGCTCAAGTTGTGCTGCTCGATAGGATAAGCTCCTCATTTATGCCCGTTGCCGGGCAACATGTTGCCGTTGCCATTTCCATTGCCTGTGTCTCTTTCTCTTTTTCTCTCTTTGTCTCTGCCCACTTCTTAGGAATAATTTCGATTCGTATCCCAAGTCCAATCTTTTGTGGGCGGCTGCCACTTGCCACCGGCTGTGGGCGGGACGAGCTAACTATTAAAGTGCTGTTAACTTTATTATTTCGAGCACTTGTTGTATAATGTGGCAGCGCTGTCATGGCAACTTACTGCCATAGTTTGTGAGAAAATAAAAACACACACACACTGATAGCCAGAAACCAGGAGCCGGGAGCTAGGAGTTGGGGCTATGCAAGAAATAGCAAAGTCATAATTTGTCAAAAGTGGCTGGCGGAAGGCGAATAAATATGCTTGGCAAATATTTGCTGTAAAATAGCTTTTCTATGCAAAAAGTTGCTGCTGCTTTACCATTTGCTGCTGTGTTGTTGCCATGTGGGCGGCTTCTTGTTTTATATAATCAAAAAAAAAAAAAAAAGCAGCAAAAAATAATACATTCAACTTTGCCCATTCTTCGCCCGACTTGTTGTTGTTGCAAAACTAAGTACATGAGAAAAATTGTAAACATTATTTTTGCTTCACTTCGCACAAGCCAAACTAAAAGTTTCCAACTTGAAGAGCTGCTCGTGCTGCCGCCTCTGGGCCTCTGGGGGTAAAGACTTTCCCGTATCCAAATTAAAGCACAGCTTTTCAGTCTACATAGCATATAACTTACCACCTATTAATTAGCACGTGTTTTACCTTGAACTATTCACTTGATTTGCATATTCATTCAGTACAACAAGGAACATAGAAAATATGAACTATCAGTGTTTGAATAAGTAACTGAATGTGAGTTATTTTTTTTTTATTTTATTTTAAAAGAGATTATAGCAAGGAAAATTGCAAGGTTTTTTTTTTGTTATGTGAAGCTTTTATTTACAAATATTTTGATCTAACTTGTTAGTTTACAGGCAGTGATAAAAATAATTAAAAAAACTTTAATTTGGTATAAGTAAAACATCGAAGCCTTATGCGGAGCTTAATTACGGTTCTTTAATAATATTATATTTACACATTATTTTTATTTGCATACTTGCTTAACTTACCTTCTTGCCATTTAAACATATTAAAGGCCAGAAAACATGTTTATTTGCCTTTCATAGCAAGTCAACTTCTTAGAACAAATTTATAAAATAAACTTATTTACACGCTAAATGCAAATATTATTTGGTTCTCCTATTAAAACACAATATTTGCAATTTATGTGCCTATTTTAATACATAAATAATGATATCAAAAGGCCATTTTTGTATGTTGTCAAGGCAATGCATATTTTATTGTGCTCTTTTTCTCTGTACATAAACTTTTCATGCGTTTAATTTAAATTTCAGACTTGTGTTTATTAATATGATATGCGCTTAAGGCATGTTTTTATTTAAAATTTCACAATAACAGTTAATTAGCAAATACAATAAGCTAAATCACAATAATTAAATTAGGTTTTGCTCGCAATATTAAGTATACGTAATTGAATTCACAGTGTTTTTGTTGTTCTATTGGTTTTGGCTGTGGGTTGTATTCTCATTTCGACCCGCGATGCCCAGTCGCAACCCTTGAATATTTGAAATCAACAAGAATTGCGTTTGGACAATCATAGCTAAAAATCGAATTAACCAAATATTTGTACACTTTGACGCAAAAAGCTTTCAGCCGCTTGGGAAACTTGGCCATCTGCTGCTGTTTTTGCTGCTGCTGCCGCTGCCGCTGCTGCTGCTGCTGCTGCTGCTGCTGCTGCTGCTGCTGCTGCTGCTGCTGCTCCTCGATTTGCTGGCGATGATATCACATTGAGCACATTTGGGGCAGCATAACGTCAGCTGTGAACATGTTCAGAGCTACCAAAAATTCGAAGAAAACGAAAACCCTTTTATGTGAATTTTTCGCTGGAACTTAATACAGCATTGAGGACGGCCCTGGCTGGCCATTCGGATGCTTGCTTAAAGTCTTTCACTCCATTATACTCAGTCGCATAAAAAAAACAACTTACCAGAGGATGTTGGCGTGCTTCTTTGGGGTCGGGGCATGCTGTCAGCTTGGCTGGCCATAAAGTGTCGGAAGAAGGGGGGGGGCGGGGGGGGGGGGGGGGGGGGGGGGGGGGGGGGGGGGGGGGGGGGGGGGGGGGGGGGGGGGGGGGGGGGGAGGGGAAACGGTAGTGTTTGGGGGTTTCGGGTTTGGTGGCAGTTTTGTGGCGTTGCTTGAGTCTCGCCTTGTGCTGCACTTCTTGATTAAATTTTTGCACTGCAAGTGCAAAATGAACTCGACATCGCATATGTCCTCGCCTCAAAGTCGTCTTCGTTGTCGTCGGTTGCGACAACCCCACGGCGTTTGTATCCTTTCAGCCAGGAGCGCGCGAGTTGCCGTTGCCGTTGCCGTTGGCGTGTCTGCGGTTTTATATCGCCAGCGTTGTGTCTGTCTTGTGGCCTGTGTCTTCTGTCTTTTATTGTGGCTTCGTCCGTTGTTGCCCATTGTTGCTAACTGTAAAACTGCATTCCTTGGCAAACGCCCGCTGCCTTTTCATTTTTATTTACTATACCCCGTTATATAGTATAAGAAAGGGTTAATAGTTTATTAAACTGTTAGTCACAGGCTGAAGAAGCTATAACTTATATACTTACATTAATATCGATTTAACCATGCTTATCTATTCAACTAATTTAATTTAATTTGCTTAACTTAAAAACTGGGAAGCTAAGAATAGATAAACTAAAATATATAACTTTTGTACTCTTGAAAGTTAGTTGGTGCTTACAGGATATCTTCAAGTTAGACACACTTCCCTTAGAAACAAAATTTTTGCTCTTTTCTCCTGCGCTTGCCGCAAGTTGCATTCAGTTTGGACTTGATGGTACTACTGTGTGTGTGTGTGTGTGTGTGTGTGTATATCTGTCTGTGTGCGTGTGTCCATGGCCCGTGTCGGCGTCCGTTGCGTGTCATGCTACTGTTATTACAATATCCTTAGCTGCTGAGCATTTCTGGCGCTGGTGGCGCTCCTTCTTAGCAAGGGTTGCCTTTTGATAAGAACATCAAAACTGGTTTTCGTGCTTTCGTTGTGTCTGCTGGCGCAGTTGCTATTAAATTTTAAATTAAATTGTCCTGCCATTCTTATGTGCACTTTGTGGATCTGTTTTGAGCTGCTTTTATGGACGTTGTTAATTGGAATTGATTGAAAGTTATTTGATGTTTGCCGTTTCGGCTCGAATCAGCCAAACGCGCCAGAACCAAAACCAAAAATCCAGCAGCAACAACAAAGTTATGCCAGAGGGAATCGCTAGACTCTACGTGCCTATCACACTGTGAGTGTGTGTGTGTGTGTGTGTGCGTGTGGGCTGTTGTTAATAGACTTGCTGAAGTAATTAACATAATTTAATTAGGTGCTCGGCATTAATTTTACGCACGGAATTAAGTGTTGAATTTTAAGTGTTTCCATTTTAATTGAGCGACATTTTTCAGTCACGGAGCGGCCAATAAAACGCCTGTACACGCTAATAACAATGATGCTAGTAGGGGGGTTCAGCTGGGGATCAAGGGGGCCGAGTCACAGAATCCCAGCAGGATCGACTAATTAAATGAAACAAAAGGTAATCCACGCCGACAGTTGTTCAGGATGTGAGCAGCAGGTTGAAAGTTAAAAGAAAAAACAAAAACAACAAATGAAAATGTTTGTTTTTTAATATTCTTAATACGATGGGAATTCTAATCACATGTGACACGATGCTAATTAAATGCTGAGCAGGGCAGAGAAGGGTGCGTTACATTAACGAAGTTTAATTTTATATAAAAATATATAAACAGTTGCTGTGTTTTAATTTTTGCTACAATAAGCTTTTCTTATAGTTGAAAATATCAATGAAGTAAGCTCACTTATTGTTTTATTTGAAGTTGAGGTCACATTTAATATGCCCACTAATGTAATACTCCTTTTACACTGGGATAAATAATTAAATTCTTTATCAAAGCTAAACAGAAGGACACCTCACATTTAAATTTGCAGCAAGTCAATAAAAGTGTTTACCCCTTTTGCTTAAAGGGTATTAAAAATGTAACTTGCGCTGTTACTTTTATGGCCAATGAATGTTACTTACCCGAACGAAGCACTCTACCTCCACTCCAATCCCCACTCCTGCCGTCATAAACTCCTCCAGGAACTCCGAGCAACGCCTTTAACTGGTAGCCCTGGATACAACATTGAAAGGCTGCTGCTCGTAAAAAGCTCGAGCCTAATAAAAATGCCACAGCACGTACGTCAACCTGCAGGCATTAGCCTAACAGCCACGCACACACACTTACACACGCACACATTTATGGTTGTGTCTAGGCGCCCGCATCTCCTGTTGGCAACAACAGCTACAACAACAACAAAGGGCACAAAACTTATAGACAAGGCAAAACTGAACTCGCCTGTTGTTATTAATTTGCAAAGCACAAACTTGTTTCTCATTTACTCGCCATATCCGGCGATATCGGGTAATCAGACATAACTACCGCAAGCCACGCCCTCGTCAACCACCTCCAGCCCCCAAAGCTGAGACCCTTTATATAGCTATTTGCAAGCAATTTGATTTTGTTATACCCTGTAACTATTGAAAATGGTTAAAGCTTAAACAGCTATTTTCCTATTTTATATTCTATGTGTCTCAATGTTTGACCGCTTGCACATCTAACTGTAATTAATTAATGTCAATTAACCACAATAATCATATAATTCAACCGATAAACTTAACTTCATGGCAAAATATTTGTTTAAGCTGCTTTTTTCAAGTCTACAGGGCATATTATAGTCTGGATTAGAATGCTTCTATTTATTTGCTGTTTGCCTTTTGTGTTTGGCAAATGTGTGAAGCGTGTGTTAAGCTGGCAAAATTCAGCTGGGAGCATATCGAATTGCAGTTGTTGGTCCATTAGGCGAACCACTTGACCCCGGCAGCTTTTAGCACCGGAAATACATGTAGAGGGTGGGAACGAATGTAAAAGTGGGTGGCAGATGAAGTGTGCCATAAACCAAAAAACAAATGCCAAATATTGTGTATTGCCAAAAAGCTGGCCAAAGTGTTGTCGACTTGACTGTGTAAATTGAGCTGCTAATGGGTAGCCCCAGCATAAATACAATAACAAAATAAAGGACAAAGCGTCGCCTTTTGTTGTTCTTGACATTATCGTTGCCGTTGTCTGATAATAGCAGAGACAAAAGGCGGTATTCAAAAAAAAAATAAATAAATAATAAAAGGGGCAGCAGCTGTTGAGTTTCCCAGCAGACGACACAGGTCGATGAACATGTTTAGAAATTATGGCAATTTTCAAATATCTAAGCAAATTATTACAAATTTTCTATATAAACTCAATTTCTTTAAGACGCATAGTCAAGAAGCTATTGCATTTTAAAGATTCACAGCAAATATTTTTAATATCAAATTATAAAAAAGTAAATAAATGCATGAGAGCAACTTTATTAGGCTACGTTAACAGCTACTTTGGCCTGCTACTTGAGTGCCACTTTAGGCGGCAGCTAAATGAAGTTGTTGTTGTTGCCAGTACTGCTTTTGCTGTTGCTGTTGCTGTTGCTGCTGCTGCTGCTGCTGCCACTGCTGCTGCACCTGCCGCACTTGAGAGGTTGACAGTTGTCGGCTGCTTGTTGAAAACTGCCATTAACTTGTTACAACTTCCGCGCCGCCTACACAGCGGCTTGCGTGCACTTCCTGTAATAGCAACGGCCAACTAGATTGTCCTCCCTTGGCCCGCGAGCTGCTGCATCTACAATTTCCTAAGCCTCTGTCTGACTTTTTCGTTTGCAATATTTGCAAAGAAGCGCGCCTAACTTTTGCTATGACTTCCGCCGTGGCCCAAGCACTTCATCTTCTTCATACACACACAAACACACACACACACACATAAACCACGCATTTTTGCCTGACAGCTGCCTGTGCTGGGGTATGGGCGTGGGCGTGGCAACAGCCGCGGCATTGTTTACCTGCTGCCTTGTCAGGTCTCAGACAAAGCCAAACAATTTGCGTCAGGCACACCTGCGCGCAACCCCAAAGCCCAACTTCAGCGAACACTTTGTTCCGTTTTTGCCCTTTGCTTTTTGGGCTGCCGCAATTTTCTGCCCCATGTCGTCGTCCTCGTTGTCGTCGTCATCATCATCGTCGTCATTATAATGAGAAAATTGTTTCAATTATGTTTGTGTTTAGTTGCTTCAATTTGCTAAGCAACATCATTAAGTGCCGTAACTTAATTCATGCCGCCCACACGACCGATACATATTTGCCCGGGCTGCTCATAAAAATAGCAATCGAGTTGCGGGCCGCACAGCAACAACCCTCAAACGGGGCGAACATAGTGCAAATAGTCAGCGTAACGTGTATGAATAAAACAACACACAAACACACTCACACACACACACACGCGCACACACATACGAAACACACATACGTGAAAAGTTGGCGAGCTTGTGAGTTTGCTGCCTCTGTTCAAGGTGCGCTTACCTTGTTTGCTACTGTTGTTCAGCTCTCTTTGTTGTTGCTGTTGTTGTTGCTAATACTTTGATTTTGTGTTCGCCTGGATTATTTTCACATTACAAGCAATCGCGAAGGCCAAAGCGAAACAACTGCAAACAGTAATAAGCCAAGGCGGCAGGAAGACTTTGTGCAGCCTGTGTGCACATTATGTCTGCAAAAAAAAAAAAAATAGAAAAAAACACTTCCTGTGTATTTGGTGGTTTAGGTTAACGACTCGACTCAGTTTGTGGCTTAAATTTAATTTTACTTCTTGTTGATTCTTTTCAATAAGTAATTGGGCTGAGGTACTTCTATAGTTAAGGCCACTTAAGCTAAATTTATAGCTTATCTAGAGTATCGGCAGGTCTATCAGGCACTCTGTAAATATTCGCTCAATTAGAAACCATTTTACATAATTGTTCAGCGCATGCTTAAAACGAATTCAGTTGTCTTTGTGGTTAGGACTGCAATTTGTTTTTGCTGCAGCAGTTCTTAAATCCTTTGGGCGGAGAAGGCGTGTTGTGGAGCGGGGTGTACAAGTGTAAACTATTGTGCCGCCTAGGGGGTGTGGGGAGCACAGGCAGGCTTTGGTGCTTGTATTGACTGAGATTCCGATGGTGTTGCAACTGGCAATTGTTGTAGCATATTGTGTGACGTTAGTTGCTATCAGAGCAAGAAATCCCACAAAAAAGCTGCTTTATTGCATGCAGAGCACGTTCGTGTGTTTGTCTGGGTGGCCTATACTCTGTCGCCTAGTCCCACCCCCAACCCTTCTCTCTCTCTGCCTCCCTTTTGGTCGTGTTCATTTGCAAGCCTCAGCGCTGGCAATGTGATCAAGCCTGCAATCTGCAATTTCAGGCAGCGACGCCCTAAGGTATGCAACGGAAAATGTCAAGCAGGAAAATAAAGTTTAATTTGAATGCTTCTTCTGTTGAACGTCACATGCCGCTGCCTCTGTGTGTTTATGTGTATGTGTTTGTGTGCAGTTTGTTGGTTGCCTTGCCTTCTCCCAATGGGAAACTGTTGGAAAATCAAAGTTATTTGTATTTATTTGTAAAATCGTGCTACGCGTACAGCAGCAGCAACAATGCCCAGACATGATGTACTGGGCGTGTCTTCAGTCCAACTAAGCCCCCCACTCATTCTGTCACACTCGGTGTGCGTGCGTATGTGTGTGTGTGTGCAAAATAACTCGCTTCATTGCTTGCGATTGCCGTTACAATCTTCTTATTTGTCGTACCATTTTTCAGCTCTAGTATTTGCTGTTGCTGCTACTGCAAGAAATTTTAACGTCAATATCAAATGCAAGTCCGACTAAGACCTGAAGTCTGTCTCGGGTCCCGTACGCACGTGCCGCACGTTCACGTTCCAGTTGCGTCCAACACGTACAGCAGCAGCAGCAGTAGCAGCAGCAGCAGCTATGGAAGGACAGCAGGATGCTCTTGTCCTGCAGGAAAAGTATTTGCCAGGCACAACGTGTGGCCATGTAGCGTCGTTGCTTCAGACTGTATTGGCTTTGGCCATAAGTTTCTCGATGCTTATTTACACTTCAAATGGATTTTCAGGCCTGTCAATTTCATATTAAGCATATTTTGAATTTGGCATTTCATTGAGTGGCCATAAAAGTAAATTCGCCTTGCCAAGAAAAACAAATAAATTCACATATTTTTATATTTACACCCAAAAATGTAACTAAAAATTGAACTATTATACAAAAACATTTGCAAATATGCCAAATTGCTTTTGATCTAAATGTTTGTGCTTGATTCGAAAGAATATCAATATGAATAAGTGCATGTTTGAAGCCTTGAATATATACATATATTTATTATACAAATATATTAAAGCAAACATCGCGTGGGATTAAAATTGAAGCCGATTGTAATCAAGATTTTGCTGACTTGCCTGCGGCTGGCTTTCAATAAAAGAGATTTATTATATTTTCTAGGAAAAAAATATGTGTGTATATTTAACTCAGTTATCGCAATATAAATATTTATTTATATTGAACACTTTTTGCATATTAATTTTTTCTTGCCCAAGGTGATTTTCAGCAATATTTCAAGTGTTTATCGTAAATTGGATTGGAAATCATTTCTCTTTAATTAATTAGCAATATTTTCTCATTCATTTAAATTGGCAAAATTAAAGCGAAAATGGCCAATGCAAATTTTGTGGAAATCCCAAGAAGACAGAGTGAGAAAAAACTAGTGTAGAACACATTTGGACTGTTTATCAAACATTTATTTATGGTTTCAATACCCAGCAGCAGTTGTAGCTACCGATAGGCCTCTGGCTTCTAGCCTCTAGCCCCTGTGATAACCCCGGCAAATGCAAACCCCTTAAAATCCAAATGCAATGCATAAATTTATCGCATGCCACAGCACAGTAGACAATTAAGAGCTGGGCTCCTGCCGGGTGGGCGGTGCCTGGGGGGCGCTGCTTGGGCACCCGAGGCGGCAGCCAACAGATTGGCTCGCTTGTCTCTGGCAAACGTGTGCACTGAATGCATAAAACGGAAATCTCAAAACAAGGCAAGACAGCCGACAACCGACAACACTCAACGACCATAAAGACGTGCCGAATGCTCTTTTTCACTAAATGAATTTTTAGCCATGAACTATAAAAAGTTGTAAAAGTTCTCTAATTGGTTCAGTAATGGTTCCAAAGTGCTTGTAACAAAGTTCTTTTGAATATATATTGAGCTCATTTTAAAGACGTTCAACTCGAAATTGCTTTGAAACTATCGGAAGTGTCGTCTGGCGATAGTTAGATAGTAATCGATAAATATTGAGCTTCTGGGGTCATTTAATAAAGTATTAAATTGTAATTTAAATAAAATTGATATTTTCAGCATATTCAAATTAATTTCTTCAATTTGTTGCCAGCTGCATGTGAGAATTATGAAACCCTTTTATTGTGTATAGGGCAAAGGCGAAGGCGTTGCTCGGTTGTTGCTCTGCGGCTAGGCTGTTGGCTGTTGGCTGTTGGCTGCCTTCTGGAGCAGTTGTTGTTATTGTTGTCGTTGTTGCTGGTGCTGCCGTCCATAAATAAAACAAGCGAACATGGCGCCCAACGATCCAAAGCAGCCAGCCCAGCCAACGACAACATGGAGTATGTGTATATGTGTATGTATTATGATTTAAATTCAATTTGTGGCGTTTGTTATCGATATCAAGACAGGCCCACACGCACGCAAACTCTCGCCCACACACACGCACACGCAAACATACTCAATTACATGCAGTAAAATTTGTTTTCAATTATACATTTATACGTTCTATATGTATGTATGTATGTATGTAGGGTGCCCCTGTGTGTGGCGCTCAGCGGGGCGTATACGCAATATTTTATGTAGGAGAAACGCTTTAAAGCAATTGCGAAATGTGTTGCCCATTGTGGCAGCCATTTTTGTTGGCACCCAGGCATTAAAAGCGAAAATGATTTTGGCGCTGTTATTGTGTCCGTGCGCAAAAGTCAATCAAATTTTTAAGCCACGTAACCAAGCAGAAACGGCAACAGCAACAGCAACAGCAACCCGCAAATCACCCCTCACAAAAGTATGCAGCATGTGTTCAAAATTTTAACAACCAAAGTGGTTTATTTTTCGGGAGCAAATTGCAAAAAATGGTAAAGAGTAACGCATTGCCAGGGCAACACGAGCCGAGCGGTTGTGTGGCTACGCTTGCGGATGTGGGTTTTGTGGTGGTGCTGGTGCTGGTGCTGGTGTTGGTACTGGTGGTGTTGGTGGGCATAAATTGGGGCGTGGATGGGGGCCAGTTGAGAGAACTTGAAACCGCAATTTACTCATTTCGTTTCGCTGCGTGGTTTTATTTCGCTTACGAGCAAATCCATTTGGCCATAGCTTAACTTTCTGCAAAGCTTTTTTTGGCAGCTGTTCTTGCTGCCAAGCGAAATAGCAACCGAGCAACTAACCAACCTCAAACCGAACTTCAACTTCAACTTCAAGTGGCGGCAAAGTTGTTTGAAAGGCTGATTTGCACCACACACAGCGAGCGAGTTGTGTGGTTGGTTGGTTGGATGGTTTCATTCGGTTGTGCTGTACAAATTGCATGGCGCTTAGCTCATTAAGAGCGGCATGCAATTATAAAAGCAAAAGCAAATGCAAACTGGCAACTGAAAAGCGTTGGCATGGCGCCCGGCTAACGAAACTTCAAAAGCAAACGGTTTATTTCGTGCGAATACACTGGCATAAAAGCGCACCAAATGTGCGTCATTACACACGCACACCTCCACACACCTATACATAGTCACCCACGCACACACACACACACACACACACACATATGCAGTGTGTCGTGAGCACGACGTGTTGGCCACTTGACTCATTAAAAAGCCTTGCTCTTTTACTTTTTTTTTTTTTTTTACTCTTTACTTTACGTTCAGGTTTTTGTCTGTGCTGAAAGCGCTTCAATTGCAGTTTCAGCTTTCAGCTCTTTTTCAAACTGCTGCCCTAAAGTGTTGCTGATGAAAGCGGCAGGCAGTCCAAACTACCCCTCAACCCCCCACAAAACCACCCGACACCGACACCGACCCGTCCCAGGCCAGCACAGCGTTCGGCCGTAACACAGACATTGCCATGTAGCAATTTGTAAGCACTTTTAAGCCGTTGCACGAGTGCTCGTTATGCCACTTTTCAATGAGTGTGTGTGTGTGTGTGTGTGTGTGTGTGTAGGACGATGGCTGTGTGGGCATTTTGGGGCGGCAGGTCAGGTATATGAGGTGGGGAGCTGTGGAGCAACAGGTTGCCACTGGCAAATGTGCATGTCGAGCGGTATTAATTATACATTACGTCCGTGTACACAAGCGCATTAACTTGCATTATTTACCCGGCCAACGCCGCGCCCGCATTCCGCATTCCGCAGCTTGCCAACTTACCTTAGACCGTTAAGCGTATAGCGTAAAGCGTAGCGCGTATTTCGTATGCCGTATATCGCATAACGTAATCGTGAACTCTTTGCCTCTGGCCCCGTCTTAATTCTCGTTTGATGTTGTTGTTGTTGTTGTTGTTGTTTGTGGTCCCCAGAGCTCGTCAACTTTACCCGGACACTGGAAAAACCAAGCAGGAAACATAAGAAACTAAGTTAGTAACTCGTCGAGTGGCTTTCTCGCAAATAAACGAGCATGAGAAGGAGCTCCCATTGCTGCTACTGCTGCTAATATTTATGTGTATCTTTTGTAATTAATAAAAGTTTTAGCAGCGCACACACACACACACACACACAGACACATAAGCACACACAGCTGCAGATAGCGCTAAAAGTTTGTTCATTTTTCTTTTAGCCCGCCCCGTCGGGCCGCCCACAACGCATTGCATAAATTGCGTCAAATTAGACAGAAATATTTAATTAATCTTCATGAAAGTTAGTTTATTGAATTATTCACGCCGACTCTCAGACTAAGTCACAGTCGCAGTGGCCCGAAAATTTTCAAAATTACTTTCGCACAAGATTCATTAAACCTAGCGCGTCTACGAGGCGTATGAGCAATGCGCGTAAGCATTTCTGTGTCTGTGTGCGTGTGTGTGTATATTTATAAATAGATATACACTCGGAAAAAAGCTTAAGTGAGCGTGACTTTAATTAAGTTAAGCTTAAATATTCTTTAGATAAGCACAAATATTTTATTTCAAATGATATTTTCAATTAGTAGTCAATCTTAGAATACGTTGTGTGTTAGAAACAAGTTGTATATGGTTGAAAAGTAACTTTAATTGTGCTCGTCTTATCGTAGACTAACTAATAACTCTACATTTCTTTAAGTGTAACCACTTAAATATTACACACACACACGCGTCTTCTTCGTCTACATGGTTGTCAAGACATGCCGATTGTCATTAGGCTGTTTTTATTGTTGTTATTGCTGTTGGCAGCTGGGAAACAGCTGCCCTTGACAAATGACACGATTTACATTCGACTCGATGCAATTTTTCGCTGTCAAAATGGACAGCAAATGTGTAGACGCAGATGGTAATGGGCAACAAAAAAAAAAAAAAAAACAAAAAAATAAAAGCAAAAAGGAAACAGAGGCAGAAGAAAACACCAACAAACAAGTAAACAAATGACGCGCGCTGCATGCTGATGCCCTAAGTGAATGTGTTTGTGTGTATGTGTGTGTGTGTGAGTGTGCGTGGCTGCATCTTAAGCGGAAACGGAAGTCATTTGGGCAACGTCGACGTTCATGATGTTGTTCTCGCTCTTTTTCCATTCATTCTTTTTGTTGCTCTGGCTGATGATGTTCCGTTGAGCTTTATGGCAAATGCAAATACATAAATAAAAATAAAATGTAATTTTTCATTTACAGCTCGCCCGCTTTTACACTACTAGCTTCGTGTTGTTTTTTCTTTGCCTCTTTTAATTTGCGCCCGCATCAGGAAACTAGCGTCAGCGTCAGGTCCAGCCCCAGCGCCAGTCGCCAGTCGCCAGTTGCCGTCACAGTTACAGTCACTAACAGCGGCGGAAGTCTTGAATTTCTCATAAAAGTTGCGACGTCAAGATTTGCGCTTGACGTTCTCGCCGGGATTAGGGCGTAAGGTCGCAGCTTTGTGATTTGTGCGCTGTCGCGTATCGTATTCACTTACCAATAATTATTATGGCCAGACTTTAAAATCATGATTTGCTGCTTTTACTTAACTCGCCCGGTGGCACTTTAAGCTGACCTGCGTTATCTCTCAATGCCTTCCCTTTCCTATCGCACTCCAATTACATTAACAAGTCTCTCACACACACACACACACACAGAGACTCACACCCCCACATTATGTACGTCTTTGGGTTCTGTTTTGCATGGGCCTGGGTTCAGAACTCGATGCCGATAAAGATGTCGCAAATGTCAACATGATGACAACAATTTGTAAAAAATACTTGATTTATTTGCCAAAAAAAAAAAAACACACACACACAGGAACCACAAGATGAGAGTCCCAGCTGGATGGGCAGGACTCAGGGTTGGGGGGAGGAGGGGCTGAGTTGGGGCAGCTGGAACAACATCAACAACAAAATTAAATGTGCTTCGCCTGCTGCGCTAATGGCAAGTGGAGGAGGCTTTATGTATGAGAATGTGAATCCTTGTGCTCGTCGCCACGCAACTCACGTAATGAATGCGAGACGCAGGCAAAGCATGAAAAATAGCACACACTCATCTATACACCCACACACACACACACACACACACACACACACACACACAATAGGGTGTGTGTACTTTGGGGTTGGGACTTTTGCGGTTGGCTAGCATATAATTTTCAATGTTGACAGCCAGCAAAAGTTAATAACGCACCATATACGATAATGGCCCCAAACATGGCCACAATACAAATAGAGTGTACAGTCCGCAGAGAGGAGGCCTCTACTCGCCACTCTGACCGGTCGCACTAATAGCGTCACAAATGGCCGAGATTTAGCTGCGAGCGGGCGAACAACAAAGGAACATAACCCGTGTCGTTGGAATAGGGCCGGAATGACTTCAATTCGATTGATGAGCTTTGCTTGCGCGACGGAAGTGCACGGCAAAGTGTAGTGTAGTGGTGCAGAGTCCTGCAGATTGGTGGTGGCGACCCACTTCACATCGTTCACTTCTCTAAATTGTGGGCAATTAACTTGCTTGATGGCTGCTGCCAATCACAGCGACCTGCCGCCTGCTGTCCCCAAGTCGCGCTGCGGCTTAAAGCTTCCAGCTGGCCCCCCCTTTTCTTTTCTCTCCGTGTGACGCGCGGTGTTTTTTATTTCTTTTTTTCTATTCATTTCTTTTTTTCTTTTTTTTTTTTGCCATTTTTTGTGGTGTGGTCGCTTGGGCCAAGGATTTTCATTTTAATTTGCTAAATACGCTGCACACTCGGGGCAGCCCGCAGCATGGCCATTCGTCCTGGCCAAGTGGACTTGCATAGAAAACCCCAACAAGCTGGTCTCTGTGTATGTGTATGTGTGTGTCGGAGTCGGATATAAAGTCGAGAACCCTTTGCATTAAGCGGATTAGGGGCGTTAAATGCTTTGATTTAGGATACGTGCGCCAGCTGTGATATGTGATAATTAATTCAGCAGCTACCTGCTAGACGGGCATGGGGCAGCTGAAGCGGAGGGGTTTGTGCACAATGAATGCACATAACCCATACGCCACGTGGTGCACACAAAAGTAATAAGCTGAAAGCACAGCGTAGCTGATGATGATGATGATGAAGACATGGCAAGTCATTTGTTCAGAAAAATGTGCAGTTTGTCGACGAAATAAGTCAACATTATAGCGACACCCACACACACACACATACAGAGAGAGAAAGAGAGAGAATGAGAAAGAGTAAGAGAAATTTGCCCTTTGCCGGTGCCAAAATGTGAATACATAGGCAAGAGCATAAAACACAATGCATAGCGCACCAAATGAACATAAAATGCCACTCACTTTTGGCCCAAGGCATGCCCCAGAGCCACGCCCGTTGCTCGTGTGGCAAGTGCAACGTTAGGTGGCATGGTTTATGCAGCGGCAAATGCAACACTCTTGCAGGCAGCTTCATTTGCATTTGGCGGTGGCGCGTTCGCTCTTTGGCTGACTTGTCTGATAATGGCGGAAATTTAATGCCTGTGGCAACTTCATTTAACTTTTTTAACCCAACTCAAACGCGACTTCAGCTCGCCACCAAATCCATTTCACACACACATACACACACACACACACGAAGCTGAAGGGGAACGCTGTTTTGTAGGTGACAAAAAGCTGGTGCACCCGCGGCAAAAAGGACCCGCCAGGCTGCCACACAATCTGCCATATCACTGACAGTTTTATCGACTTAACAAAACTAACTGCCATTAGTTTCACTTTGCTGCGAGTGTCGCTGAAAGGCCACAAACGAACGCTGCTCCTCCTCTCAGCCAACCAGCAAACGGGCAGCATCCACTACAAAAAGTTGTCCATTGTTGCGGGTCGGAAAGGATTCGTTTGGCACAAAATGGAAAGCTGTAGACGAAAAAAAAAAAAAAAATGAAGGAAAAACGGAGAAAAACAGAAAACAGGCGACAAGGCAAGACAAAGCCAAAATAAACATGCTGCAGAGAAAAAAAAAGAAGAGGAGAATAGAAATAGGAAAAGAAACGTTGGGATAGAAAGAGAAAAAAAGCTGGCAAATGGCAGAGATAAGGAACATGAAACGTGAGACATAAGAACGCAACCAGGCGGGTTTTCGCCTGCCTGCTCCGGGCAGGACGTTGAAAAATCACTTTAGCATGACCCCAAAATGTCTATTTCATTAATACAAATAAACCCCAAAAAGATAGCGCCCCCAACTTCGCCCGCCCTGTAAACCAATAGACGAGATGCCGACCAAAACAAATCGTTTGTGCGTTCTGCAACGACATTCAGACAAATTAAAATGAACATGAAAGCGGCGCACAAGCTACAGCATAAGCAGCCAAAGCAAATGGTCAACCTAGCCTCCCCCCTCCTTCTCCACCTTGTCCCCCAATCCCGCTTAAGCACCCTTGCCCTCTCAGCTTGTCTTGGCTTGGGCAAAAACCACGCCCCGTTTGAGCGCACGTCTCTGGCTATTGACATTAAAATTTGTCATTCGTTTTAGACATTTTTTCGATTTTCGCTTGCTTGTGTATTTTATAATACCCTGCGCACAGATAAATGCATTGGGCATGATAAACACTTAAACTCTCAGCAGAAAGTCTTTAGACTTACATCAGAAACGAGAGTTGATCATTTTAGTAACATTAGTTTTGCAGCCTTCAACATTGTCTAGGGTAACATTTAGTCGCGCAATTTGTGTTGATTGTCCGCCTATTTATTTTGCATTTGCTGCGGCAATCTTCGCCATTTTGTTCAACTACTTGAGATGCCGTGCACGTGGCCGGCCGCAAGAATGTCCTGGCTGAAGATGGCGCAGCTAATCAGGCGAGTGCTGGAAATAATTTCGAGGCTGAAGCTGATTGTAAAAAGTTGCGGCGATTGATGAGCTCCATTTGAGCTGCCCCATCGTTTGGTGCTGTCATTGTTTGGACGTCGCTTCATTTATATTTGTATTTCATTAAAATTATTGCCAGAGTGTGGGAACATTTTGTATGTGTCGGTGTGTGTGCGTGTGTGATGTGTGTATCTGTGTATCTGTGTTGGTGTGTGAACGAAAAACTAATTGATTGACACAGTTTTTGCTTGGGGCAGCGTGGCGGCTTGATCGATTGATTTAATTTATTGTAAAAAAGCAGCTGAAATTGATGGAGTTGGTAGCTGGCCAGAAAGTGGCGGCCAGAGACCAGCTAAAAGTGTACTACCATTATACAGCACACACACACACACACACACACACACACACACACACACAAATACCAAGTTTAACAACAGGGGGATATAGCAAGAAATTGCGAATTAAGATTGGTCGCCAGTCGATGGCATGAGGCAGCAGTCGAGAGGCGTGAGGCGGGGGCAGGACTCTCAATAATGTCATCAAAGTGGCTGCTACCAAATGCATAAAGCGGCCAAACGTTGGCGAGAAAAAAGGCTCAAAGGCAAAGCCGAAGGCGAGGCGCGGAGCGAAGCGGGCTAAAAGCCAAGTAAAAAAATCGATAAGATTGTAAAGTGGCTCTACACTGAAAGAAAAAAGTCTGCTCTTAGACAAAGGCAACTACGTTAGGGTAAGCATAGAAGTTTCAAAGGATTATAATTTCTTTCTTTGAAGAACTTTTTGCTGTTGATTTTTTTGAAATTTAATTGATTGAATTTGAAACAAGTGCTGAATGCCTAAGCTAGGTAACTTTCACGTTAACCAGACATTGCTAAACCTTGCGCTTGATTGCAATACATAATTGCTTACTCACTTTTTCGCTGAGTGCAGTCACAGCGCTGGCAATAGCGTTAAAGTCGAGTTGCTGTCGTCTTCGCTCTTTGTGCACAAGAGTTGCACATTTGCTTTTGAATTGAAGTGAACCGAAGATGAGGTTGCGATTGAGACAGGGGCAGACATTTGGGTGCGGGGGCCAAATTGCACTTTTCATTAAACTGAAAATAATAATAGTCGCAACAAACAGAATGATGATGACGATGATGATGATGATGATGATGATGATGATGCCACTCCAGCGGATCAGCGCCACTCGCTGGGCCACTCCATAGCCACTGACTGGCTGGCTGCAAAGGCTCCGATGGCTCCTTAAGGCAGTTTGAAGCGCTTTGCCCGCATTACACGACTAGTTCCTGGCGCCTGTCAAACATCAATGCAAACGCCTGATGAGAGGGCTTGGTAGAGGGAGAGGGGGCGGTTGGGTGCAAGAGGTGCGGTTTTGCTTGGAAATTAGTTGGTTGCATGCAACTGACATCAAAGTGTGTCAAAAGCTGAAGGCTGCTGCCTGCAATGGCAAAAATAATTTACACAACTTTTGTCAACTCGCACAACACAGCAAAAATTGAAAAATTGAAAATATTGAACTTTAAAAGGAAGCGTCGCGTTGCTTTTCAATTTCCGTGACAAACGCGCCAAACGTTAGCCAAATTCAATTTGGCAGCAACAAGCCAACAGCCAAGGGCGGCCAGCCGATTGGAACCGAGTCGAGCAGTGGGTTGTGTCAGTGGTTTAGTGTAGAGTTTGTGCCACGTAGACGCACTAAACGCTGTCAAGCATTTAAATCTAACATTATTGCATTTGCCAATGAATATGTCAACAAAAATGCTGAACAAACGCCAGCAACAGCAGCAACTTCTTTGACAACCGATGCTGATGCTGATGCTGATGCTGGCAGCAGCTTCCAGCATCAGACAGCAGGCAGGCTGGCAGACAATCAGCTAAATAGACGAGCGTATGCCAAATGTGCTGAGTGACATGCTAAGCAAATGATGAAGAATGAATGCGAAATGGTAATCGGAATGGAAATCGCAATGGAAATGCCATTGAAAATGGAAATGCGAATTGCGAATGATGTGAAATGGGTGAAATGCGGGACCCGCACGCTTGATTCCGTTGATTTGGGAGTCAACGTCAGATGAATCAACTCGTTGCCATTGCCGTTGCCTTAGCCAAATGAAAGTCAACTCTGCGCTCTTGTTTAGACCCAGCCAGTAAGGTCAGTTCAGTTCAGTTCTGTTCAGTTCGACTTGCAGACTTGCTGGATGGTTGGATTGGAATTGAAGTGGTCGTGCAACTGGCCCCAAATGCTGTTGCATTAATCAAAAACTGAGCTATCGAACTGTGGCCATGTGTGAAACTGTGCAAGCCACTGATTGCAGATAAACCAACTTCCCCCCCTGCAGCCCCTGCTGCTGAGGCCGTGGCAAACCCCTGGCGTACGTGGCGCCCTGAGTTATGCAGTGAAAAATTGTCGAGTGCATGATAAATGGTCGAACAGCGTACTCTGCTCAGAACGTGGTCAGCCAGCAAAATGTGAAAGCAATAATAAGAAGATGTAAAAGAAAAAGCTAAAGTAGAAACTAACCACAAAAGAGGAAAAAAAAAAAAAATACGAACTTTGCACTTGGTTGTAAACGACTGAGAAATGCTCTGTTTAGAAGCAGTGTAAACAGAGTGTATTGATTAAAGCCAAAGTAATATACCCTGGCAAAGTCAATATACCCTTTATACACTTTCCATAAAAACGCGAGCGCTGTTCGAGGAATAAGCACCAAAAAAAAAGGGGGGGATGAAAATAGAGATAATAGAGGAACTGGGGCTGGGTACGCGGCAGGAACTAGCAGCTAGAAATTATGTGTTTCAGGATGCGCTGATGGCGCTTGTTTGGCACAGCAAACAGCACGTCCTTGGCGTCCTTTTGTGTGACTGTGTGTGTGTGTGTGTGTGTTTTTGTTGTTGGCTTTTTTGGGCCACGCTTCGCACTTACTTTGTGCGCATTTTCAATTTGTCAAACGCATAACGAATGAGCGTGATTGAAGTGCCAGACGCAGCTCACGGACATTGACTGCTGCTTTAAGAAGAGGCTTGTCTAAAAGTTGTGCAAGCGCACGCACACACACATACATACTTACATACACACATACATATAAAGTCGCAACTGGATTGGCAAGATTAATCGTGTTGTTGCCAGTTTGTTTCGCCAGCCAGCAAATATAATTACAACAACAGCAACGACAACAAAACTCAAGCTGCTGTATGCATAATTGTGTGACAACACGAAGTCGGCCGCAGGACAGGCTGGCAGGATGCAGCAGGATACACGCAGCAACTCGAGCGCACAGCCTGCCAACTTTGCCTGCGCCTTTGGTCTTGATTTTGACACTTTTGAGCAACGCCCCAGCACACACACACACTCACACACACAGGCATAGTTGTCGCCATATATGTATGTATGTATGTTCATACATACATATATCCTTATTGCCTATGCGCAAACAAGACTCTGTCATAAATGCATTTTATGATTTTAATGAGTTTGCTGTTGATGTTTTTAGTGGAGGGGCGCGGGTGGGGGAGGATGGAAGACAGAATGGCGCTCACGCATCTTAAAATCGCATTTTAAAGGCGACAGTTTAAGCAGCTGACACAACCATAATAAAAATGAAAGAAAACATTAATCAAAGCGTTGCAAGATGAAGTCAAAAAGTTAACACTACTTTTTGTTTGTACATTAAGTTTTTTTTTTTTATAGCTTCGTTTTGCGTTATTTAATGGAATATTTGAATTGAATGATTTAACTAACTACGCAGATTATTATTCATTCAGTCCATTTAAGTCACACAAGTTGCAAATTGATACAATGAACTTTATTATAATTTTAAACTGTCAAAGTTCATAAGAGATAGACATTAATTATATTCGCACAGTTTATTTATTTTAAAACTAATTTAAATAGAGGTTGCCATCATTTAAAAGGGTATTCAACATTCACATATATTTATATATATATATATATACACACTGACAGCTTTTGTTCGCATTGTTAAGCAAGTGTTATAAAACATTTTTTGATAAATGCTAGCGAAACCGCAAAATATTATATGAATGATTGCATTCATAAATAATGGTCACGGCTGCCGCGACGCTGCATCAGAGCGCCAACTCCCAGTCACGCCCCCCCACCCTCCCTCCCTGTCCTCACATCCATCAAACAGTTGGACAAATCATGTTGCTGCACCTTTTGACTGGGATTTATGTGATTTTTGCCATTTGTTATTTGCATTTAATTAAATGCAAGTGCGAATTAAAAATATCTGCGTGTGTTTGCTGAACAATGATTTTAATTAGAAATCAAATATAATGCCATTGGCAAACAAAATCAATGCTAACACGTGTGTGACAAGCGGTTGCAACAATGCATTCAAAACTCATTCCGCGCCTTCGGCAGCAGATAAATGCAGCAGCAAATAATCATTAATTTTTTGCCTTTTTTGTGTACCGCCTGCATTTGAACTCCCATTTCGATTGCAGTTTGCAGTTTGTTCTGCAAACAAATCAAATCCAATCCCATCTTTTACTCTCTTGCTCTCCCTCTCTCTCTTTTTGGGTATACTAAAGCAATTACCCAAATAGCCCCGAATGCACCTGCCCTACCCAACGCCCACCAACTCAAAACAACGCCCTAACTGGCCTATACAGATTTTTCCGCCTCTTTGCATACAAATCTCTATCATGTCCGCTGGCCACGGGAAATTGGGCCTTGTTTCGAGCAATTTTTTATGCAGCTACAGTTTCGTCTTTTTGTGTAAAAATTTATGGCTTTTATTTTGAGGCCATTGTAGATTAGTTTTTTATGGCAGCAGCAACACAAACTGATTAAACATTTTGTGTGCTCTGAACAGGCGCAAAAATCAATGTTTATGTTGGCAACAAACAATTTTTTTTTGGCTAGGATGGTAGTCTATACCCTGTGTATATAAAGGCTTCACTAAGAGGGTTTAACCATTATTATAAAAATATATATTTAGACCAATGTAGATAAAGTTTTGAGAAGGAAGGTAAAGAAATATATATTAAAAGAAAATGTTGTAATCTAACGAACGGAAATAGAGTTATTTATATAAAAAACATTTTTATTTGCTATATTTTCAGATAAAACTCTACAAAAAAAGTGCTTCAGTATGTGCCCATTATATGGAAGACATCTATTCAACATCGGAGTACCCTATAGTATAGCTCCAATAGGCACAAATAACCGAAAATTGTAAGTAAATATATATTTATTTAATATATGTATATATAAATCACTCTAGGGTATTTTAAAATCGACTGTTTGCATTCCTATCCATTATTTGATATCTACATCAATTTTCGATTGCCATACTAGCTTTGTGGAAACTAATCTGAAATGCAATTTGACTCCTGATTTGATATTTCACATATTTTTGCATATTTTAAAAACGAAATGAAAGCACGATATATAAACTTTTAATTTAAAGCTATTCTTGTTATTGTTCTTCCTTTTTGTGAATTGTGCTCATAGCATTGAACTCGCCCAAGTTATTAAAAATCAATGTTGAAGCAAACAAATAATTGCCAATTAAATGCACAAGTGCATGCAAAGTGAGGATAGTCCCTCTACATATCACACACAAACAGACACACACACATGCATACACAGTACACAGTACACAATATACATTTTACACCCAACTCTAAATCAATCGTTTTTGTATCTTGTCTGCAGCTGCTGTAATTCAATTATGTTTGTCTTTGGTAAATCAGCAAAATAAATTCGCCTCTCAGATTGCCATTTCATTCGCTTCCATTCGATTCGATTTAATTCGAATTCGCATTCGCATTCGCATTCACATTCGCATTCACATTCATATTGTGCAATACACATCATAATTGCAGTTATTATTCCTGTGGCTGCGGCTCTTTGTCTGTGGCTTTCTATGGTGCCAAATGACTTTTCATTATGCATGCGGCACGTGCCGCAGCATTTCTAATTATTATTGCGCATCGAGGATGTGTTGCAGCAACAGCAGCATCAGCAGCAGCAGCTGCTGTCAAAGGTTGCCAATAATACCCTTGATTTTGCTTACAGCCACAGAAAAACCTTCGCAAATAATTGATATTAATCTTGGGGTAAATATTCATTTTCTTTGCACATGTAGAGAAGAAGGGAGGTTGAGAGAGGGGGGGGGGGGGGGGGGGGGGGGGGGGGGGGGGGGGGGGGGGGGGGGGGGGGGGGTTTTGTTTGGCATAACGCAATCGTTGGGGTTTGTAATTTAATTTAAATGCAATATAATTGAAATCTGTGGAATCGAAATTCATTTGTTCGACGCAAATTAAACACATATGACAGCTGCATAATAAGAAATTGTAATGTCATTTTCCTTTTGGTAGGGTGGAAAACGAGGGGGGCAACCGATTCATCAGAGAACGGAAAATTGACATCGTCTCGCACTGTTTTTCTTTTTTTTTTGTTTTTATTTGTTTGTTGCGTATCCGCCTTCTGGTGTTTACGTTTACGGTAAATACTCGCTATAGCGAATAACGTACGCGCGTATCCAATTACACTGACGACGTTATTTACATATGCACATTATTGTTTTTTGTTTTAAATTTTTTCGCTTTATTTCAGCTTATTTATTTTATGCTGCGTGCGGCTGTGCAGACTCCATTTTTCTTGTTTTTTAATTTACGTAAATATATAAAAAATCAGTCACAAAGTGTATTTCCGAATATATTTGTATATATGTATATATATATATTATATATACTGTATATATACTTATATGTGTGCATCGTTATCTCTATCGCTATTGCCTCTTGTCTGATTCTGATTCGGATTCGGATACTCTTTATGATTCTGTTGCCGATTCGTTGGCTCGTCTCTGACAGACAGGCGACGATTTCCAGTTGCGTTGGCCCGCAATGCGCTGATGCGTTTTAATTGGAATTTCCGCTTCTCGCTTGTGTGAAAAATTAAAATAATTTCCACTCATATACATTCGTTCCGCAACAGTCCCAATCCCCAATTCGTTGCTGCGTGGGCGTGGCTGCTGCTTTTTGGCAATTTACACCAGCTATTTGCAAAGTTTTGTCACGCAAATTGCCTCGGCACGATTCGCACGCGCCGTCGCACATTCTACGCCGTAGCCGGCCATTAAATACACAATGCAACCATTAATTATGCAATTTTATTTGACAGTCTCGCAAGTATTTCGACTATGCCGCAAGTCAATCTTGTTCAAAATGGCCAAAAGACATTAAAAGAATTTAATTTAATTGAGCAGAGGCCCTGTGCCACGCCCACCCATTTGGGTGGGTGTTTGATGTGGGCTTTTTTAAATAAACTTTAGACATTTTGCTCCTCTGTTGACCTTTTTTAACTGCCCATAAACGTGGCCGCCGGCAAATGCTTTTTAAAATGTTAAATAAACATTTAACGGTGCCAAAAAAGCTTTAAAATCGCTTCAAATTATTTTTAAGGCAGCCACTAATTATAATCCTGGCAATTTGAATAGGAAGCACGTGAAGCTTAAAATAATATATATTTATGTACATACATACATAAATAAAAGCTGAATACAATTAATCTTATTTTAAGTCTTCTTTGTGCCAAATTGTACAAGCTGCTAACAAGGCCGCTTAATTTTTGACGTATTTCTCGTATTATTATTCTTAATATTATTATCGCGCTCGGCAGCATTAAAAGAAAAATATGAAAAATACATCTGCCCTCCAACTCCACCCTGGAAAATAACAATGAAAGCGGCTGCTGACGCTTAATGCGCCGAAATTTAATAAAACGCTCGTCGCGAACGGCAAAAATTACATTTAAATAGCGGCCAGTCGGGCGGGCGATTAAGTTGCCAAATAAAGTGCGACAGGCATTGCCGGGGACGAGTAGAGGGAAGCGGGTTAACGGGGTGGGCAACAAAGGGTTAAAGGGGCAGCTTTTGGCCCCAGCGGCACCGATGATGGCATTAAATATCAAAGGGTTTTCCCTGCCTGGCCTGTCTTGTTTACCAAGTGATTTTCCCTCATTCTGATTTTTACTTTTAATGAATTCATTTTAAAAATTCCTGCAACATGTTCACATCCCCTTCATTTATATTTGTTTATTACTTTTATATTTTTTTTTTTTTTTACGTTCGGTTGCTGTAATGCATAACCACTGTACGGTGCGCTGTCGTTTTAACTGCTTTCATAAATTTTAATGTAATAAATTTGCACGTCTCCGTCGTGGGGCGCCCTTCGTTATAATTGAAATCCATTTAATGAAAATGCGGTGTCAAAAAAGTGACTGTCGACCGGCTGGGAGGACACAAGCTCCTCCTCCTTCTGCTCCTCCTCTTCTTTTTTTTGTTTTTTTTTATTTTTTGCTGATAAGATTCGGACAGTGCAGGGTATTGGTTGGCGCCCAATATAATTAATGGCTTGCCATGCCCGATGCACAAAAAAGATTATCTATCAATAGATGAGCTCTGACAACTTACACACACACATACACACACACATATACATATACATGTGATTTAATGCTTGGTGAATTGATGCTGCACAAAGGCGGCATTATAATTATAGACATATTAGTTTGTGGCTGCGACATTACATTTACCCGGAAATTAAATTGATTGTGGTTAACCTCGTTTTAACCAAACACACCCACACACACACACATACACACCCATCTCCGACCTTTTTGGCCAGTTCCAGTCCCTATTGCCAAGTACTTGGTATTTATATTGATTTTAACTGTTTCTGCTGCTGCTTGCGGCCAAAAGGCAATCGAATTGGCAATCGAAGAACAAGTTTAAAGCGCTGTCCAAATACGAAAAGTAACAAAAAACTTATTTATTATATTTGCCAAAGTGCAAATAAGTACAAAGCCAAAGAGGACCAGCAAATAAAAAGGGCTTCAACTCAAATTGATCTCCATTTTTATTTAGTTCTTTTATTTATTTAGATATGTGCAAATGGGGTATATTTGTTTTGTATACGGTTTGAAAACAACATAAGTTACTCCTGCCCGATTTCGAACTCCAAAAACTTTGCCAAAACTAAACTGATTTTTATGCCTGATCGTATTTAAATCTTAGTTTTTCCTCAATCTTGCACTAGCACTCTAAACAGAGTATTTTGTATCCCAGTCAATCTTCTTAAAATCTTCCGCCTTTGCCTTGCCTGGGGCGTGGCCAGCGTCAGTGGGCGGAACTACCGTTACGCACTCGCCCGCTGTTGTTATGGCCGTCTTTTGGTTTTTAGCCAAGCGAGCGAACGAGTTGCCATTTTGCGTACAATTTGAAACATCCGCTTGTTGTTTTGTGGCACTTGAGCACTTGCCACAAGTATGTTGCCTGCGCCTGGCTGTGTGCCCGATGCGATCGCAAGCGGGAATACAGAAATGGAATATTATAATTTGCGCTCAAATGAAATCAATTTCAGTATCATTTAAATCAAGGCACAAGGCACACGGCACACGGCATACGGAATACGGAATACAGAATTGTCCGGGCACGGACTGTCAGGCCCGCCAACTGGGACATGCAGGACACAAACAGGTATTGGCAGAGCACTCAGCGCCAAAGGAGGACACCCTGGCAGACAGGCAACAGGAAGGACAGTTGCTTAGCAGCTATTATGTGCACATGCGGCTGCTGTTAGCCACCATCAACTCCACTTGGTTCACTTGGCAGCTGCCAGTTCCATTGAAATGGGCCATCATGGTGGCAGGGGTAGGTTTAAGGGGCACGCCTTCATTTATTCATTCGTTTCATTTGGCTGACTCTCGGGAGGTGCCCTGAGCTGAGCCTGTGGCAGCGACAACTGTGTATTGCTTTTAGTGTTGCTGTTATTGGGCCAGCGTTGACGGCGATGCTTGGCATTTGTGTTTATGTAGTTGCCATGGCCATAACAAAATCAAACCACATCAATTGTGCACCTAAATGGCCAAGTGGGACCTCTTAGGCATTCATTTGGCTCTCAAGACAGCGACAACACGACCAACTTGTGTGGGCGTTTAAATTTAGCTTAAAGCGCTGCTGTTGCTGTTGCTGCTGCTGCTGCTGCTGCTGCTGCTTTAATTGTTGCTGCTGGCGAATGCTGTGCATTTATTTATAATGAAATTCATGTTAAACGCTTTTGCATTTTGCAATTGTCACTTGCCTTTGTTTCGCAGCAGAATGAAATTAATTTTGCGTTGGCAGCAAGCACAAAAACACTCATACGACATGTTAGCCCCGCCCTCGACTATCTCTCTCTCCCCTTCTTTCTCTCTCTCTTTCTTTCACTGTTTTGTTGTTGCTTTCGTTGTTTCTGTCTGTGACATTGTCATTTGTTGTTGTTTCTGCTGTTAGCTTCATAGCTGTGCATTTCCATTTCCATTTTCATTTCCATTTTAACTTTGGACACACATGAGTTGGGTCCGTCTCGGTTACAGTTCGTGCCACAGAGCTACCTGTGGCAAAAACATTTGCCTTGCATTTGCCAACTTGGCCGAAAATTGTATGTACAGAGATACAAAATATCAACGGATGCAGCAGCAACAGCAGCAACAACAGAAAAATTCCACAAAATAATGAAAAAAGTTTTATAATTGCATGAAACTTTCCAATTAACAGCCTGCCTCTGGTAGCTGGCCACAAATTGGCAAAGCCAAACCCAAACCCAAAACCAAAGTCAAAACCAAAACCAAAACCAAAACCAAAAAGCTGCAGCCGGCCAAGTGGCAATTAGATCTTTTCATTAGTGTTGCATTAAATCTGTTAAATATAAATATATATATAAATATATATATAAATATATATATATTTCGACTAATATCTAAATAAAGAAGCGGCAAAAACATTTGAACAACTCGTCTATTTAATTGAAAGGCATTCTTTTAACCAGCTCAAGCGAAATATAAAACAACTTCCTTTTGTGCGAACGAACACAACAACTTTTCGCTTGTCTCGAGCTGTGGCTAAATATGCAAAAGGAACAGGAACAGGAACCAGGGACACATGCAGAACATGTCTACACATACAGCAGCTACCACACTCTTTCCCCTCCCCTTCTCCCGTTAGACTCTGCTGACATGCAGCAGGCTCAGGCTGGCAACATTTCATTAAGTTTTGCGCAAAACTTTTATTAAAACAAATACGTGCTGGCGCCAACAACAACGCTTGTGGTTCGAGTTGTTTGCAGGAGGAGCCTAACGTCTCGTTACATTTTGGCCTCAATTTTCTCAAATTTTTTTTGTTCGCCGTTTTTTTTTTTGTCTTTTTTGCCAGCGCGCTTTGCTTTGTTTTGTTTTCTTGGCGTTTTGCTTTTGGGTTTTTTTGCTGTACATTTCTTGCGGCAAGCAAAAGTCAAGTCAAGTAGATTTCTGCTGACTTTTGCACAACATACAAAAGCCCAAATGCAACAATTTCCTGACTGCCAGCCGAGATCCTGTCCCACTGTCCATGTCACTGCTCCTGGCCCCGCAAACCCACGTCAGCAGCACATTGCCTAAGTAAGTTGTTTAACTCCGACGACGTCGACGTCTTCTTCGACCCTTGGCAGTCAACTCGGCGACGGCGTTGTTGTCTTTGCAGGCGGCGCCAAACTTGTACAAAAAAATTAAGCTAGTCTCAACTGTTTTGGACTTCAAGATACCCAGCATATTTAATCACTTAATACCCTTTCAGGTAGACAACACACATCAGAAACCAAATGCTTTATAGAACTATTTTTAACTTGCAACTTGCAACAATCAAGCTATAGTTAGTTAGTTAAGTTCGAAGCTTATGTAAGTGTTTTTAATTTGTCACTCATCATTAAAGTTTCTGTTTTTAAAACTTTTCACGTTTCTTCAGCATTATAAAACATTTATATTTTAATGACCCAAAAGCTTCTTCTCTGACATTTCGATAGTCAGCTCAGTTTTAATTGCCACAGCTTTCGTTTCACTACATTTTCTTTGCGTTGTATAATCCCTTCGTATACAGGGTATTTATATAAATAGGCACACCCACAAAAAAAAAAAAAACAAAAAAAAAACACTCACACACACATAGCCATAATGCTGTGGTGCTGCTGGTGGTGGCGGCTTTGGCGGCGATGGCGGTGGTTTGTGGTGTTGAGTACATTTGCGGCAACGGCCGTGCAAAGCTGAAAGAAGCCAACTTGCAAAAGTCAAGAAAATGGCATCTTGAAATGTGAACTTTTTTTTTAGCTGCACTTCTTTTTGAATACTTTTGTGCCTGACTTTTGGATTTCGCAATTGTTTTTTGTTGTTGTTGTTGTTGTTTTTGCCAGTCCGTTTGGCAGTTGGCTTAAAACAGAAACTCTTTTGCACTTTGAGCTCAACTCGGTGTGCAACGCATTTCAAATAGTCGAAGTTTAAGCAAAGAATCTGCAATTCAAAGCCCGGACGATTCACAAAATCTTCTGCCAGCTGCAGCCATTGAGAGGATTGAGTGTGTGCGTATATGTGTATGTGTATGTGTGTGTGTGTGTGTGTTTGAGTATGCATGTTAACGACATTTTGATGCTGCACTGGGAATACAGCATTTAATTAGATTGCACCTGCCACAAGTACTTACCACAAGAGAAAGCGCCGGGCGATTACGCTGCAAGAAAATAAACAATGCTGAGAATGTATATTAAATAATTGGACATTACACATGCATGCTAATTTTAACGACAGTCACTAAAAAATTACAAATGATAAGATAAATGTATGTTGTATATGCATACTTTATACATATTTATTTATTTATATATATATAAGTTGTGCTGCCGTAAATTGTGGCAGCAACTTTGTCGCAACAGTTTCGCAACAACTTGATACATTTTAGTGCTTTATCTCATAATTAATGGCGGCTGGGTATCGGTGGGCGGCTACTGGCAACTGGCAACTGGCAACCGGCAACGGGCAACGGGCAACTGGCAACTGCTGCAAGCAGACAAGAAATTAATTGCGCTTTACGCGCGCCACGATAAACGCTCCACCAACGAAGTAGCTGCTCCCAGTCCCTAGAATTCCCTGCTGCCAGTTACAAATGAACTGAGGAGCCTCGCCGTCGTCCTCGTAACTGTCGCCGGCACCAGTTCCGGCTTGTCGCAAAAATTAATTAAAAGTAAATCCAGTAAAAACTATTAAAGTTAAATTTGGCATGAACTCGACCACAAATCAATCTGCCACACTGTAAGCGCTTTATGTGCCAGCCGAGCAGACTGGAGTGGAGCGGAGCGAAGCGGCCAGGACAACAGTTGAGCCTGGCCTGGGCAGCAGCCTTATTTTTGTTTTTGCAGCCACGTCCTCGCGTGGCTGGCAACGGCATGTTAAGCTGTTTATAAAGCGTTCAAGTCATTTCTTGTCATATGTTGCCACGGCCACGCCCACTAAGCTACAACCCCACGCCTCCTCGAACACACACTCAAACACACACACACACACGGCATGGCTAAACAACAACGCAAACGACTGAGCCACGGAAGAGCTTAACGGTTTTGCGGATTTTCAATGGAAACTTTTTATTTTGTTTGCATACCCTTGCCAAGGGGTATTATACATTTTTTATGAAGTAGTGAAGGGGCATTTGTCGTGCCTGTGAAACTTATTCATTTTTAAAGACAAAGCTATTTAGGTATTTATAAGTATACTAACAATACATTCAATAAGTTCAAGTCGACAGTACAAAATCCTTTTAGTAGAACCGAAAATATAAGGTTTATATTGAAAACCTGCTGGCTTTAAAAGAAATCGTTGATTAAACTAATATGAGCTAAAGATGATGTATTGATCGGATGACAATTTAATAAAGCAGTATAATTAACTCATCAAAGAAACTTTCATCCACAAAACACACTTCTATAGAAATATATCTTTACCAAAAAAGATTTCTCTTTTAGGGTATTTATAATTCGGCAATATTTAACTTAACTGTTCTTTCTCAATCTTTTCGAATTTTTCTTATTTTTCGGGCCCGTTAAGTGGCAAGTTTGGGGCTTTGGGGCTTTTGGTCGTGACTTGCACGCTTTTAAGATGATCTGCAAACTTTGATATGATTTGCATTCCCCAACAGTTTGCGGCAAGCGCTTTTTGTTGTATCACAAGCCGACAACAATGACAATTAATTAAAACAATTTTTGGCTGCTTGTCAATGCGACTAATCTCAAGTTTGAGGCCACGCCCCAAAAACCAACTACACAGTTTCCAATGGGGGTGTGGACCTGGAATTGGAGTTGGGGTTGGAGTTGGGGGTTGGAGTTGGGGCTTGGTTGAATATAATAGAAAAGTTTGCATAAAATCAATTTGTGTATGGGCTACTTGCCGACGGCCCCTAATCGCAGGCATTTGAGTGCCTTTTTATTGACTTGCCTCTAAATGCTGGCAACTTTGTCCTTCAGTTGAGAACAACTTACAGTATGAATAGGAACTTGAGTATATATATTTTTTTCTTCTTGCTCATTTTATGGCTGTTTGTCCCTTCGACTATATGAAGATATATGTACATAGCTGTTGGACAAATGGCAGCCAATCAATGGACAATTTACTTTTGTTGCAATCTTCTCGGGTTGGGTTGACTGTCGGCCACTTGCAATTTGCTTGGCAAATACATTTTGACCAATATTACAAGTCATTCATTTGGCAATCATGTTGCCCAATTAAATGGCAACTCAACTCTCACAATTCACAAACGATTGGCAAAAGCGCAACCAAACTCATATATCAACACATTTTTTATGAATTGCAAAAAACTGACTGTTATTTTTCTTCTCTTTTGTCAATTGCATTCAAAAATTGATGATCGAAAAAAAAATATATATATATATATATATATATATGCGTATATTTGCCCGCAGTTTATGTTGAAATGAACTCTTTGGGAAAGCTCAGCAATTAAGTCGCATACGAAAATTGCCCGGATTTGTATAAATAATAAATTTGAACACATTTATATTGTATGTGAAGTTTGCAGTTGACATCACTTTTTCGCATATACACAAAGTGTGATTACAAAAAGCGAACTGTGTCAAATGCACAAATACACACAAATTATTAATATGCAAATATGTCAAAAAAACACGAAAAACGAAAATTGTATTCGTAATTGTACAAAAAAAATCGGCCTCAAATGTTTTACACAAATAATGCTGATAAATGCCTTTTATTGTTAATTGAATTTAGTTGAAGTAAATTATAAATATTGAAGGCTCTCGAAATGTTTTGCTTTTTTAATTAAAATCAGCAAAAGTCTGCAAAAGACAATTAAATGAAATTGTGGTTATTCTCTTTTCAATTTATTTTATTTGAGTTTTTATTGACTGAATTTATTTTATTGAACATTTTTAATTATGTTTTTATTAAGCGTAATTTTTATGGGAAATTGAGCAGAAATTACAAAAGTAGCCTTATTAGATTAAGTCACAGCTTTATATGAATATAAAATATCCTTATTCCCATTCAACTAGAATACACTCGTACTCAGTCCAGTTTCGATTTGGGCTTATCTCCCATGAACATATATTTATATATATATCATTATATCATTGTGCATAATGCCAAGTATCTCATTAAACTATATTCAGGCTGAAAGCTTTATATTGACGGATAGCGAAGTGTTAACGTGAATGTGATAAGGGGCGTAAAATGCTGGCAATGATATCAAACGGTTATTTAGTTAAGCTATGGCCAACATATGAGCATATCGACCGCAGGCCAAAGGCTCAAGGCTCGCACGCGCACCCACATTTAACAAAGTGGTGGCTAGCAGCGTAAAGCAAGGACAAGGACAAGGACAATATTACTTATGTATATTGCCGCATAAGCCGTCACTTGTGGCAAAGTACAACCAATTTGAAATGGTGCTGCTGTTGCTGCCGCTGCCGCTTCTGCTATCGGAAGGGCTACCGTGGGGCGGGTCACAAAGGGGGCGTGGCCAAATAGTAGCGCTCAGCAGCAGCCGGATAAGAAACGCATTTGTATTAGTTTTACGCGCATTAGAGTCTCATTGCCTGGCTTAAGGGCCAGGAGCAGCCAGGACCGCCAAGCACAAGCATAAAATAGAGTAATAAAAATCTTAGCTTTGCTGCTGGTCATATCTGTGAGTAGCAGCCATGTATATAACATATATACATATACATATACATATACATATACATACATATATATATATATATATATATATATATTTATATGCTGTCTGCGTAGCTGTGTGTGAGTACGTGACATTTAAAAGGGATAAAGCTGCTAAAACCCAAATCGAATAATAAAATACGAGCTGGACTGACACTTTTTTATACCGCCAAAAGGATAATTGCCGTTTAAAGTGAGCGCTTAAAATTGTTTTTGGGGCGTGGCATAAAAACACACAAACACATCCCACAAACATATATAGCTGACATTTGTTTGTATCATTTATTGTGGCCGTATAAACTGAATGAATGTTGTTAAGCTAAAAAATAAACTTTATATAAGGATAAAGATGTCAAATATATACTTACATTCAGATGGAAAGAATAAAAAATTGTTGGGCTAAGATTATAATAGGATTAAAAATTAACAAAAGAAATGGATGAAGGCAAGAAGTACCCTATTTTGTTCTACTTCAAAATTCATCTATGAATGCCATTTAGTGTTAGCGTTTTCTTCAAGTGGACGCATCCTTGTCGCGCAGGGGGCAAAAACTTTGAGCTTACTTTGCGACAAGCTACAAGTTGTGCGTCATTGAAACAAATGCAGCACGAAATGCGCCCGAAAAACCCCAATCAAAGCCAAATTACCTAACGAGCTGAGCCATCAAGTGGCCCAGCGATGACAGCGACTTCAGTTGCGCAGCTCCAGCAAGTACTCGAGCTGATCTCGGGTAGCTTAAAGTTTTTTACGGTCGCAGCATCATAAAATGGTTGGCCATACGCTGAACACTGAACACTGAACGCTGAACGCTGAACGCTCTACGGTATCCGCGCAAATCAAGTCAACTTTCAACAACTTTGACTTGATTTAAACCCATTAAAAGTCACTTTTTCAACGCTGTTGGCAGGCAGGCAGGCAGGCAGCTAGCTAGCTAGCTAGCTGACTTGATGTATATTTCAGCAGGACGCGTTCGTTCGCTGGCACTCACCTGAGCAGCTGAAGGACAATAAAGCGTCCTGCCATCTCCCCCTTTTAACTGCATAAGCACGCCCTGGGGGCGCCTCGTACTGAAGTGGAGCCAAGCCAGGATGGTTCAGCAGTTTAAACTAGTCGCTGGCAGCAAAGTCGGCGTCTGCTGCTGCTGCTGCTGCTGCTGCTGTTGCTGCTGTTGCTGTTGCTGCTGCTGCACTTCACTTGAGTCAACATCGACGTCAGCAACAACTGTGAGACAATAGCAATCGGATGAGTTGTGAATGATAATGCGCCACCATACTGTAAGGATGAGCTGTGGAAATAGATGAGATGCGAGGGGGATCAGTTGAATGGATGACTAAGCACAAGTGCAAATACAAGTCTAGCAAAAGGCTAATCAACTGTGTCTGTCTGCGTTTCTTATGTGTGACAGCTGACACGCCTTTAAGTCTTAATTAATTTTGGCTGAGCCTTTTGGGCCTGCTTGCCAAGTGATTTGAATACAATGCGAAATGCGAATTGTGTATTACGAATTGCGAATTGCGAATGGCGAATGGCGAATGGCGAAAGCGAACGCGACGTGCGGCTCTTCAGCGCAATTACATGGCGCAGCAGTAAAACGCAATGCGGCAATCATGTAAATGAATGCCATCAGCGAGACATCAAGCAATCATTCATTCATTCACTCAGCATTCGAGACTGGGAATAGGGATGCGACTACCAATAGGAAACTAGGTATACGAATGGGGAATTGGGCTGCAGCACGCACGAATGCTGCCAGACGAGGGGGCGGCCGCTGCTGATGCGGCGGAAATAATTGTCTTGACACAGATAATCTTGTTACCTTTTGGCCCGGGTCCCGGCAGCTTTCAGCTTTATATTGCCCCCACGCGTTCGTTCGTTTGGTTCGGTTTGTCCGCATTATTGTCAATTTATTTGCGTAATTTATGCCCCGCCGCCGGAGGCGCTAGACAAACACAACACAGCCACGTTAGTACCCAACTCAGAGTCACTCCCTAATCTCATCCCCCTCTCTATCTTCTTGGCCCGCTCGTCAGCTGTTGCCTGCGTGTGGCCGTAGTTAAGCTATTTCGTGCGTCTGTTTTAAATTCAAATCAAATCTCGTTACAAATTCACCACAAAACTGGTCGCTGCTTGGTTTTTCTTTCTTTTCCTTCTATTTTTATTATTATAAGCTTTTCTGCCATCGTTTATGCCCTTACTGTTGGTATTTAATTTTTGGCATAAAGTCTATATAGAATAATATATATTGTAAAATAACATTAGCTTTTCCTGTTTTCAAGCTTCCATTCCCAGTTTGACTAAGTAATATATTTACAAGTGTATTTAATATTCGGTTTGATGAACTTAATTCCCTGTCTCTCGCTCGTTACCTTTCGTTCCCTTCTTGGAGCTGTCAGTTTGCCTGGTCTTCAGAAATTTTGATTTCTTGTCACAATTTGTTGACATTTGTTATTTTTTCTGGTTTCCTTTTCGTGTGGCTACAGCCAATTAAGGCGACAAACACCAGCCAAAAAGGTAATGAAAAAAAAACAAAAAATAAAAGAAATGCTCTCCTCACATTTCTTCTTTTATTTTTTATCACGTTCGGCACACGTTGCGTCGACGGCCAACGGAGCGTATGCTTAATATTGATTTTGTATAACAAGCTGCGTCTGCAGCAGCAGCAGCAGTTGTTGCTGCTTACTGTTTTTGTTGTTGTTGTTGTTGTAGTTGCTATTGTTGTTGTTGTTGCTGCTGCTGCACTTCCGGTGCGACGTCAGTTCCGTTTCTGTTTTGGCAGGCCTGGAGGATTGCCTTTCACCTAATTGCACAATAATAGCACACCCCTTTCGACTGCTTCAAGCTGTGAATGGTAACGTCTTCTTCAATTTCCGCATTTATTGTTAGCAGGCAGTCAAGCAGTCAGTCAGTGAGTCAATCATTTACTCAGGCTACTCGGTTACTCGCTCAGTCGAAAACTTTAAATTGTTTTACAGCTTAAATTAAGTTGTGTGCTTTGGCATGCGTGTGTGTGTGTGTGTGTGAGTGCATTATCTTAAGGGCTGCATAGCTAAGCTCAAACGAGTCAATTTTGATAGCAATAAACTTAACCAGCTGCTAATGCGATTAAAAGTTATTTCTGCTTCCAGGTGTGAACATTGTTAATTAGAAATACCTTAATCAAGCTGCCCTAAAAAGTAATTAAACATTTGTTGTAAATACTGTTCATACTGATAATACTTTACGACTATAAAAGAATTGTCTTTTAAAAAGTATTAGCAAATTCAAAGCTAGTTCTTAATGAAATTAACTTCATTTTAAATGGTTTATGTGCTTTAATGAACTTTAATTAGGATAAACACCAAATTGTTTCAGCTTATAGCTTAATTTATCTTTAAGCCCAATTTTATTGTTGCCTGCTTGGCGTAAAAGCCTTTTGTTTGCCTTACTTGCATTATCCAAGATAGAAAATGCACCTAAAAAAAAAAAACTAAATATTTATACTTAAAACTGTAATGAACTTTTAGAGTTAGTTTTGTTGCCTGCCATCTTTTTCGCTGAACTAAGGAAGTAGCTAAAGTTTTCGCATTTGGTAGCCCTGTTTTTTTATTATTTTTAAATTGTATTTTTTGTTGTTGCTGTACTTACGTTATTCGCAGCAGAGTGCTGAGTGTGTTTACTTTGCGCCGAACATCTAAAATTGCCAAGTGTCTCAAGTTTTAAGAGCAGAGCGCTCTTAATAGGCTAAAGCAAACACTAACCGAACCCCAGTCAGACCTAACACATGGGCCACGCCCGTTCTACCCCAGCTCGCTCATTATTTTCGCACAAACAATAACAATCATAATGCGTTATGTATTTTTCAACTCAATTAGAACATTGTTTACAATGCGCATGAAAATTTTGATGGGTGGGCTGTGAAACTTTCTGGCAACGCAAAACTTTTGCAATAACAAAGCCGCTCGAATAAAAAGTAAATGTTGCGCTAGCTGCCAGAAAAAAAAAAGCATGTATATATATGGAATTTAAATTGGCTATGCTGCATAAATAGGGGCGTGGCAACAGCCAGAGCACCTACGCTAGAGCCACTTTATTAATGTCAGCGAACATGTTTCATGCGCTTATTTAGAATTATGAGCGCATTTGCCTAAGCATCCGAAATAAAAGCGACAGCACAAATGATGCACAAACTGCAGCAGCAGCACCACCAGCAGCAGCAGCAACAGCAGCAGGAGCAACGGCTGCGGCAGACAGCGAGACGTGAGCTACAACCCTTTTGTGGCGTCGCCAACTCGGCCAAGTTTTTGGACTGCGTCGTCTGCAGTTTTTCTTCGTTTTCATTTTTGGGTGTCCTTTTTATTTTATTATTTCTTTTTTGTGTCGACTGGCGTCAGGTTGTCGTTGCGGCAGCTGCCCAGCTAAAGGTTTTTCGTTTCGTTTTCCAAGCGGACGCACCTACACAGTCAGCAAAAATTTGCAGCCACTCTGTGTGTGTGGCAACATGGCGTATGCTTGTTTTTTTTTTTTGTGTATATTTTTGGCAGACACAGCAGCGGCTGCGACAGTTGCTCCACAATCAATGAAGCTGCCATTATGTAGCCATGGCCACATAAATACATACACACACACACACACACACACACATATATATACCCTGTATATATAGGCATTTGCTGGGGCCATACCTGCACATAGAGAGCTCGACTGGCGTCGTTTGCCATAAAGATAGCACACGGCCATAACTTTAAAGTTCGAAAACTAATTATGCCTATGGCTATGGGCCTAGACGGCTGTCTGGGCCTAAACTGGCTGCTTTTGCTGCAACGCATAAATTATGACACACTTTTATGTGCATGAGCCTTCACCCCCTCCCCCCTCACCCCCGCATCGTTCGCTAGCTGCGAGTAATTTGCTTTTGCATTTGGCTGCATTTTATGGCTAATGGCTTTTGAATACGAATACGAATACCCGTTGTCCACTGGCTAAACATAAGTATAAAGTATATATATATATATATATATATGGTCGTGTATGTATTCGATATTGGCTGCTGCACGCATTTATACATACATACATACATATATGTATATATTTGCCAGCTTAAGTGCCGCATTAAAACAGGCAAAAAGAGGAAGCTGTCTAGCAGAGTGTGGGGTGAGTCGGGGTCGGCTCTTGTCTACATCGCCATGACAATAAAGGCAAATGACGAGTGGCATGTCGAAAATAATGATTAACGAGCTCCAGCCGGAGAAGATGAAGACGGTGACATGGCACTCAGCGAGGCATATAAAAATAAAATACGCACAGCCTTGTTGTGCGCGCGTGTGTATGTGCGTGTGTGTGTGTGTGCGTGTGTGTTTGTGCAAATGGCGGGCAAATCAAATGGAAGTAAAGATAGGAGCAGGGAGCCATCTCGTTGGGGGTGCGGTACGTAGTCAACAGACATTCGAGCTGTAGCATCATCAATGATTTAAATTAATCGTCGTAACACACGCAAATCTCGCACATGACAACCAAACGACAGGCAACAAAAGCGAGGGACCACCCCTGCCCTAAAGTACGTCTTTAACGGGCTGCGGCGGATATGAAGTCGAAATCAGCATATCAGCCAAATTACAAGAGCAAACATAAAATGGCTAAGCCAAATGACTAAACGAAGTGCCAGCCGACGGCACTTGATGGCCAACTGAGAAAGTGGGCGTGGCGCCCGCTTGAGCCAAATGAGACGTTGAGCAAATTAAAGCGAAACGTTGCGACGACAACGACAACGACAAACGCTAAAGGCAAATGTTATACGGGGGAAAAGTGCAAATGCCAAATGGAAATGGAGCGTGGTGAAATTACGAGGAGTGGGTTGTGTTGCTGTTCAAGTGCTGAAGCTGTCTTTGCATTGACGCAAGTCAAAGTCACTGGCAGGCAATCAAGTGGGCAACACGCGCACTGCATGTGTGTGTGTGTGTGTGTGTGTCTATCTCTCTCTCTCTCTCACACACAGTCTCTCTTTATTCCTCCAACTGCGCTGTCTGACTGCTGCTGAGCTATTTTGACAGATTAACTCACGCATGCATTGATATACACTGCTTGCCCACTAGTCACGCCCACCACCAGCTCGTTATGTCAATTGTCAGCCGCTAGTCTAGTGGGGGTGCCAATAGCACAACAACAAAAACAGCAGCGGAAAACAACAAAAAAAAAATATCTAACAAACAAATAGCAAACACAAAAGGGGCTGGACTGAGGCAGCTGCCATTTGCCGTTGCTGCATGTGTTAAATTTAAGTTTTGATTTACGAGCCCAACTTTGTAGGCTGCTGTATAGGCAATACACACAGACACACACACACATGTGGATAGTGATAAATTGCGCTGTCAGAAGTTGGTAGCTACAATCGCAGGCACACTTTTTTTTTATTTTTTGCTGCTCGGCAGCTGCGACTCGTGACAGGGGGCTGGGGGAAGGAGCCATTTCCATTGCCCATATCAGTGCCGGGGCATAGGTTGGTGTTGCGTACTAACTGGGTTAGCAGCCAGCCAGCCAGCCAGGCAGCCTGGCTCGAGCCTCTAGCCTCGTTTAATGGCTGTTGACAGACGTGTCAAGTCACACGGCACTCGCTTTGCCTTCACAAGCCTTTCAGCCAGGAGTTTTGGCCAACGATTTCTCCTATTTTTTTTTCTTTCTGCTGTTGCTCTTACAAAAGGGTTTTTTAATTTTGTCACAAATTGTGTAACGCTTTGAAGGAGACGTTTTTTAAGGCAATAAAGTAAATAGAGTTTAGTACAGCAGTTGAGGCGATAAAGACATGTTCACTTATTTTTATGGCATATATGGGAGAACATGTTATTAACTTAAGTTAACAGTTAGTTTTAAGAAGCACATTATCCAAATATCAGGGTATTTTCTGTTCGGTCGCCTCCAGTTTTCATATGCTCTTTTGTACATATATTTTTTATGGGCAACTTCGTGTCGCTCGCACACTTGCAGGCCAAGTTATGTGCTCATTTCATTGTTGAGACCGAGCTCAAGTGCGCTTATAAATTTGTAATAGCTGCGACGTCAGTTTGCCGCTTGCCGGCGCGCTGTCAGCGTTTGATTTGTGCGCGTGCCATGCGGCGTATGAGTGATAAAAAAAGAAAGAGCGTAGCAAGGAACAACCCAGCACCGCTAATTGCAAGCGTTAAGTATCAAGAATTATTGTTGTGAAAAACTGCATATTGCGAGCGCCTGGCAGTCAGTGGTGCAGTCAGCGGTGGTGCTGTGGTGCAGCCAATAAATCGCACATCGCTTGCGCGCATAAATTATGCTAAATGATTTATTGGCGCTAAGCTAAAAGGAAAAGCCACACATCGTGTGTAAAAACTAAACATTGACTGACCGCATAAATTAATTGAATTATGCAAGCGCCAGACACGCCCCCAGCCCTTAAATGTATGCTATAGCCATATTTTACTATTATGTAAATGTGTGTGTGTGTGCGCATTTAATCATGTGTTTTGAACTTTCACTTGATTAGCGCTTGACTCGACTGACAGATTTACGAGCATAGCTCGCCCAGAAAGAATCCCCAAATTTTGTTGGTTTGAATTGGGATATAGAAGTTGAAAACTAAAATCAACTTTTTTTTTAAAACTTTACACGTATGAAAATTCAAGCGAAAAGAATTTTTCATTTTAGTTGAAGCGTTTTTTCTCTTTGTTGTTCAATTATATACGAATTCTTTTCCCCGAAATCAATTAGAATATAACTAGGAATTTTATAAATAAACAGGCATCTAATTATTTCTGCGCTTCCCAGAATACAATTTGCTTGTTTTTCTTTGAGTGCAGCTCCGCGTGCATTCCATGAAAATTTTCCAAAAGAGAAAACTCAACTAAAAATTAAAATCAATTTGCTATAAACGCCCACCGTGTGGGTGTGGCTTTTGCGTGTGCAAACTCACAGCCAGCCTTAAGACTATGCGTGTATGTATATGTGTGTGTGTGTGTGTATGTGTTTTTCCGCGTGCCTCGTTAAAGTCTATAAAGACTGCTTTTGAAATCAATAAACCACGCGCGCGCCTTTTATGAGCCTGATTTATACATATATATATACATGTATATATATATATGTACATAGAAGAGTGTGTGTATGTGTATGGGTGTAAGTGTGTTGTTTTTGTGCATGACATGTGTCTGGGTCCACACACTTATCGTTGTCGTTGTCGTTGTCGACGACGATGTCTTTAATTTCTTAGTAGCCGCATAAATAAACTATAAATTCAATTTTATTACGGCCAACGCATTTGGCTGACTAAATAGAAAACGAGACACTTCAATTGCAGCCACATGGATTCGTAGTCAAGTTTGTCTGCTGATGTGCAACTATATGAAAGGCAGTTACTGCTACTGCTACTGCTGCTGCTGCTGCTCCTGATGCTGCTGCTTTTCCTCAAGTGCCACACGAATTTCATGTTCGACTTGTATCAGCTTTCATATTTGCACAGCTTGTGTCAGATGCCAACGGCTTTAGCTTTTTGCCACACTAAAGTTGCCACTGTGGCAAAAGTGTCTTCGTTTTGTTGAATTAATAAGGCGAAGTTTTGTTAATTGTCTTATAACGTAACTTGTTGTTAAACTTTTAAAAGTTAAATTTAACAAAGGAAATGAATAAATTTGAGCAATAGTCAATTAAGGGTATAATTCTCACTTAAATTTCTTAACAGGTTTTAAGGTATCAGCTTAGAGCAAAAAGGTCGTTTGAGTGTTTTATTAGATAATTTTGTATGAAGTTGAATATAGACAAGCTAACTCTTGTTAGTAGATAGTTTTCTTGGATCAATTTGAAATATTAGGCTGGGTTTTTTTTTTGCCTGCAAAAATGACTCAACTTCCCATAGTGGCTTGGGTCAAATGTGCGGAATTGTCGCAGCAGCTGATGGCTGATGGTAAACGTTTAGTAGCCCGTAAAGCAAACTCTGCGTTCTGTTTTTACGGCTCCATGTGCTGCTGAACCGAATTGAACGGAGCTGAGTCAAAGGCAGCAAACAAGCTGTGCTTAAATTTTAATGGCCATTCAAGACACTGAAGCCAGTCAGCTACTTCGACGGCGTCTTTTATGAGCTGTGTGATTGCAGTCATATATGTGTGTGTGTGAGTATGTGTGTGTGAGTATGTATGTGAAAGGGAGCTATCGGGTGGATGGGTGGTTGTTTGGCTGGTCATGTCCAAGGACAACAAAGTCAATTCGAAAGATACACACAACAGCAGACAGCGACACCCGCGTAGGTTGGTAAATGCAGCGGCGCAAATAGCCAACGAGCAAACGGGCAAAATGCAAAAATATGCAAACGAAACGCTGTCATCAAAACTTACAATCAGCTATAGAGAGACAAACACACACACACACATACACAAACAAAAAAACACACTCGCACACAGATACTCGAAACTCGCGCCAAGCATTCAATGTAAACATGAGCTTCGTCCGCCGCAAAAGGCAGACAAACGGGCAACGGGCAACCAAAACCAACTTCTGCGGCCTCCTCGTGTCAATGCAAATTCAAACAAAAGTGCGCAGCGCAATCCAATCCCGTCTATGGGTGCTAGCCCTGGCCAGATTAACAGCATCAGCAGTCGGCCAACATGAATGGAAAAAAATACGAGCAAAAAAAAAGAGAAAAAAAATTAACTGCATAAAAAGCAAACAGAAAATATAAAAAAAGGCCAAAACGTTCGTCGGTATAGCCAAACATTGTTGTTTCTGGTTTGGCCTTTGGCGATCAAAGGGGTAGCCACATTCTGTGCATACCGTTAGTGTTGTAAAATATGAAAAAGTTGCATTAATTGATTAATTAAGTAAATTATTTTAGTCAAATAAAAAGTATCAAAGGAAATTGTAAAGAATCGAATTTTTTATCAATGCAAAAACTGTTGATAGTTAAACAATGAGGAACTAGTAAAAGTTGTGTGGAACCAGTAAATTTACATATTTTTAAGTGGAACTCTCAATTTAATATGAGTTGATTAAAAACGCTTCAATATAGGGTATATTGTAGTTGTTCTTGCTTGTTTGTCTGCAATGTCGCTTGCTTTTTTCTGGCTCTTCATTTTTTCCCCGTTTTATTTTTGCGCCAGAGCCATTTTGCATATTGGCCGCGTGCGCTTTGATAAGTGAAAATTGGAAAAATCCGCACTTTGCATGCAAAATAATTACGAAAATATTTTCACAGCGTTGGCAACGACCAGTTGTTGTTGTTGTTGTTGTTGATGTTGTCATTGTCGTTGTTGTTGTCGTTGTCGTTAGCGCGGTGTGGCCAGTAAAAAGATTTGGGATGGGAGCTTGTTCAATTGAACGCTTAAATTGTGCGGCAGTACATTTGACAGCTTTAAGCACCCACTCGAAGCATTTGCGGCCATTTGGCTGTTTTGCGGCTAAGCGCGCTTACGCTCCGGGGCTTTTAGCGGAGATGCAGTGCCACCAGATACGGTTATTGCAGCGAATACAACAGCAGCAAAAGAAAAATATATAGCACATACACACAATGGCAGTTTCCATTGTCATACTACTATTTGGCAAACTTGTTTTTCGCTTCTTCATTTAGGTTAGGGGTTCTCTTTTTTTTTTTTGTTTTTTTTTTTTTTTTTGTTGGCTAGTGCTTTGCAGTTGGCTGCAAATGAAAAGGCCATCGAAAACAAAAGCCCACGTTGGCTATAAATAGCGTGAGCGCAACTTGACTTTTCGGTTGCCAACTTTCTGCCTTGCTTTCTATTTCTGCCCAATTTCCCACCGCTATCTTTCATCCTCCCCCCCTCCTATTGCTGCCGGCTATCACTCCATTTACCCTTTGTCTCGGCGTGTGTAAGTTCTCTTATCTGTTTATAGCATTTTTCGTGTAAGTTTTAGGGCGTCGCTTTTTTTTCCTCGCTTCGCTTCGCTTTGGGTTTTTCTCTTTTTTTTTTTTCTTTTTTTGGCGCTCTTGCTGTGTTTTTGTATTGTTGGCAAATCCTGTGAAAATAATGTGTTGTCGTTTTGGCCATTTCGCCCGCATTGCGTCCCGTACCTGGCTTTGGTTGATGGCATTATTTTCGAGTCTGTAAATTGCATTTTTGTCACACGCTTGTAAATCTAATTGCAATTATACAATTTGTTTCATAATGTGCAAATAAATTCGAGCATTATTCTTTTGTAATAATATTTAATGCGTCCCGTTTGACGAAGTGTGGCAGGGGACGGGGGCGGAGCTTGTTTGCAAATAAACACAAATCGCTGTTACAAATATAATTTATGCACATTTGGCCCGTTCGCATGGCAACCAACGAGCGGCAAAAGTTAATACGCTACAGAATTATAATTTACATTTCGCATTGTAATTAAATAATCAAAAATGAAAAAAAAAAAGGAAAAACGCGTTATAAAAAATTGGCAATAATGTTGCCCATTATGCATGTAAATTCAATAAAAATTATCACATTGTTTTTTATTCTATTCTATCGCTGATTGTGGCAGAGTTCGCGACTTTGGCAAACAGAACAAAGCAGAAAAAAAATCAGCAACAATTGCTGTTAAAACTTTATTGAATTACAATCGCATAATGTGCATCATTTACGCACCAACGCCCGAGATTTTTCGCATTTGCGACAACTATTTTGATTTATCTAATTGATTTAATGCGCTCTTAAGTATGCAACACTTTTTTCAATCGTACTTAATTTCAGTTTAACTAGTTAATTATTTAATGAATTGTAAAAGGGTAAATGTCAAATCCCAGCTGAAATTTAAATGAGAATAAACTAATCAGGCTAAAAGGTAATGTGAGTCACAAATTCCTAAACTAATTGAGCTAACATATGTGTTTGTTATTTTAAGAATTTCAAAGCAAGAATGGAATATAAATGTGCGGCATGTGTTTAATTTCAATTTGATTTTACATTTTCACAAGATTATTGTTGAACTTTCAAAGAAATTAAATTTGTTTGCGATTTTCATCTTTTAACATTTTTTTTTATATCTGGACTGGATATCTACAATATGTTTAAATCGTATACTTAAATATATGGCTAAATTTATTGTCTTTTAGATAGGAAGTATATATAATTGACTTGTTTTAGCTTACCCAACTTTTCGTCTTATCGTAGTCCACTATAAATAATACTTTTCGCAGTATTTAATACATATTTTTAATTGTTGTTCACAGAATAGGCTTTTAGCCCTAATTAATTATTACAGCTCATCCACCTCAGAGTCTAATCAGTTTTATATACACATAAAGAAACTTCAAATTAATGCGCTATGGCATTTATTGTAATTTATTCGTTATGGTATTTTTATTAATTAAATTAAAGTTGAGCGCAGCACTTAAAATGAAAAGTTGAGAAGCAACTTTAGTCGAGTTTAGCTGTTAACTTGATTTAGACAACATCTTGACTGATTTTGGCCGCAGTGCGTCGGGCAGCCATTGCCGCGTACTTAGCCATACTTAGCCAAAATAACAAAATTAATTAAACATTTCACAGCAGTCCTCTTCATTTTCTATCTCTCTCTCTATCTCTCTCGCTTTAACACTGTGGCTGGCTGCTGAGCAAATACAGTTATTTATACTACACTCAACTTAATTACAAGAAGCAGCAGCAGCAGCGGCAGCGGCAGCAGCCAAGACGCTTAATCCAGCTACGTAGCTACGCTTCATTAATCAGACGCGACTGTAAGCCACAACAAAGGCGGATGGGCAACAACGAAAGCAACAGCAACAACGTACAACAAGTATAAGTACAGTCAGGGCCAGTGGCTAGGTACGTTTCTGGCCAACACAGAACACAACGTGGTAGTTGTAGAAAACGAAAAAAAATTAACAAGCAACTTAACACTTTAACGCCTTTCGCTCCACTTTACGATGCCTGCGAACAATGTAATTACTTCAAACAAGAAGACGCTGCCGGAGCTGCCTCTGGCCCCGGTCTGGGGTTGGCCTGGCCTGGCCCGGCCCGGCCCGGCCCGGCATGGCCTGCCTTTTGTGGCCACGTCTACTGACTGAAGTTGAATGCTTGGCTGGTTTTTTTGGTAACGCAGCGGAAGTTGGCCTCAGACTTCAGGCACGGGCCTGGGTTGACTGCATTACCATTTGATTATAGAAAACATTTATTTAGCTAGCTGAGCTGAGGCTGGGCTAGGCAGCCATTAAGCTGCCAGTGCACATAAAATGGCTGACTGCGGCCAACACACACACACACAGCCTTAGACTTTGCGCCGCCAACTAACCGCAATGCAAATCCGCAGAGCAAACAATGTCAGGTGATGTTGGTGTTGCTATTTGCCGTCGGTGTGTGTAGGAGTAGAAATGTGTGTATGTGTGTATGTGTGTGTGTGTGCTCTGGCTGCTAACAAAACTAAAGGGGTGTGTGTGTGGTGTGTGGCATCAACAGCCACTGACAAGCTGACAGACAGCGGCGCACCTATGCAACTTTTCACGTTTGAACAGTTTCAGCCCCACAGCTTCAGTCCCTGCTACTGTTGCCACACCCTTCAACTAAGGGCGAACGTAATTCAATCTGCACTTTCAGTTGATTTTCAACAGCTGCAGATTTCGCACTCGTCGGTCGTGTGCGGGAGTCGAGAGTGTTGAGACAGTTGGCATCATGTGTTAACGGCCCAACGACTCTGGCAGCTTTTTGCCATTTGTCTTTGCCAAATGTTTGGCAGCCTGACAGCTGCAGGCCAGGCCAAGTGCCCTCGCACACATACACACACACACACACACACATATATATGGTAAACTCATCCCACATTTGTGTGCAAACAAAAGCAATGCAACTTGCTGGCAAACTAGCGGACAAACATGCTGGCAAATTTGCTGACAGACCAGAGCTGTCAACATGCTCAGAAACTCACTTAAGCTGCTGCTGTTCACTTGATGGCCAAACAACCAGCTAACAGACTAGCTGGCAAATCTGCTGGTTAAATTGTGCCCAAAAAACTAAAGAAACTAACTGAGAGAATCTAGCTAGCATAGAGTTAGTAACTAGCTGGTAAACTAATTGTCAAATCTGCTATTAACGTGTCAGCAGACAAATCTGGCCAACCAACAGTCGGTCAAACCAGCTGCAAACTTGGGTCAATTCCCATAGAAAAGACATTTCTTAGAAACTTATTAGTAAACTTGCGTGCAACTTGGCTGTAATTAATATTATCAAAATGTGACCCTTGTCGTATCCATGTCAGACTGCCAGGCACAGCCAAAGTGTTGCAAGCGGAAATGGCCACACACATATACACACACACACAAGCACACACAGGCAGAAAATATGTTTGCTGTGTGTGGGTGCAAGTGGCTTAGCTTTGGCGACATAATTAATTTAAACGCTTGCGCCGGCAAATGTTTGCGAAAAGTGTCAGCTGCCTGCACCGCAGCTATACATCAACACTGATAGGTGGGTGTAGGTGTGTGTGTGTGTGTGCTGAGTGTGTGTGTTTGTTGCATTTGCATAGCTGTCAGCTGTACGCTTATTGAGTTGATTTATTATAATTGGAATGCAGCTGACGTGTGTGGACAGACAGCAGGTGCCACATGTGGCAACTCTTTAATTACACGCACAATAAATATATATGTAGATATTGTATGTATGGAGAATGTATGACAATTGAATAATGAATGTGGCTTAATTAACGGCATGCATTTAAGGCTACTTTCAAAATACTTACCAACAGGAGCTCTGGCCCCACTTGATGTTCAATAAAACGACAGCACAACGGTAAAAGTTGAGCAGCAACAAGAACGCCCATTTCATTTGGTGGCAAAAGTGCTTTGGCTTTTTAAAGAGCCAACGGCAAAGTTTTGACTGCCACACACACACACACGCTGAGATAGAGGCAACATATGGCAAGTGTGTGAAGTTTGCCTGGCCGCATAATGTCCACACTTTGTAGACACCGTAACGCGCACAAAAGCCAAAAGAAAATGGCGCAAGAACAACAAAAAAAAAATATAAAAAAAAGTGAGAGCAAAAAAGTGTATATATATATATATGTATATATATGTATATATGTATATGTATTTAAGAACAAGTAAAAACAGTTTAAGTAGAAAACAAGTCATTTGCAGGCCACACAACGCGCTGTGCGTGTGTGTGCGTGCGAATGTGTGTGTGGGTGACAGCTTTAACTTGCCTAGGCCCACGCCTAGAGGGCGTAACTGTTCATCTTTTACTTTTACTTTTGTCTTTGTCGCTGCCTTTAATGGTTTTTAGTCTTGTATATATATATAATTTTTTTTTTTTTTTTATTGTACCTTGAGTTGACTTTTACTATTGGTTTGCACTGAACACTTTAAAAGAAAACACTTAGAGACAAAAACTGTTAGGCACACTGAAGACTGCTGCCCAGGATGAAGCTTGGCTTGGTCAAGCGCACACAACTATCGCTGTCGCAGGACGGCAGCCAACTGTGCGCTTAGCGTGGCCACTTTATGCAGCGCAGCTCCTTGTGCGCCAACGTTCAGCTTCGAACGTGTTCGTTGTCCTTCGTCCTGCTTCGAACGCAACGGCAACTGACTGACAGCGTTGGCTGTCGGCAAGCAACCCCGCGATTGCAACCGAAACGGGCCTTTGCAGCCGTTTGTACAACGTGTCGTATGCGCACTTTAGTGGCGGCGTTTGCTCAACGCTTTGGCTGGCCGCATTTTAGGCGATACTTTTATATCTTCCGGCAACAAAAGCAGCCAAACATGTATGTGAACACACACAAGTACATTTACAGATTTATATATATATATATATATATGTATATGTATATGTATATGTGTATGTATATATGTATGTATGTAAGTTTATATATAAACGTGTTTGTAAGCTGCGATGACTGTCATTATTTAGCAATTTAAACGATTTGGCCGGGGCGTCAACTATTTACAACTCATTTGCCCGCAGCTGCAGTCGTTGTTCGAGTGTGTGTCTGTCTCTTTATGTGTGTGTGTGTGTGTGTGTGTGTGTGTGTGTGTGTGTCCAGGTCCAGGTCCTTTGGTAATTGCAGCAGCATCAACAACGATGTCAGCAGCAGTTTGGGGGCAGGTGCAGAGACAGCGACTGAGCCTGACACTGGCCATAATGGGCAGCAAACAGGTCAACACCAACACACACACACACACGCACACATAAACACACCATTACCAACATACTTACACCCCACACAGTAGTCAAATATGCGCGTATGCACAGTCAATTAAATTTGAGCTGGGCCGCAAGTGTTAAAGCGCTGAAAAGGGAATATTCTTGTTGTTGTTGTTGTTGTTGTTGTTGTTGTTGTTGCCGTCAACTTGGTGCGCATTTTGTTTGCACGCACTGTTTTGCGGCGTGGCGCCGCCTTTAAGCCAAGCGCCAGCAATTTGATTAAATTTTGTTGCACTTGAGCACAATTTGTAATTCAAATTAAAAGCGCAAATAGTTTTTTCTTCTCTCCATCTCCCCCTCTCTGTCGCTGTCTCTGTCTCTGTCTCTCTTTCGTACTTTTGCTGCACAGACAAAAGGCATACCAAATTACTGTTCAGGCAAAAGCAGCAACGAACAGCAACAACAACAACAACAATAACAGGAAATGAAATGAAACGCAGTCAGTGGAAATGATGCCCAGAGACGCTGGCAAGCAACTCAAAACCCAAAAACAAAATGCAAAAAAAGCAGAGCACAAAATAAAAACAAAAACAACAACAGCACAAACGAAATGCAAATAAAAATAAAAATGCCGCCGCATTTGAATGCTGCGTGGAAGCAACAATGTTGCATACCACTTGGGCACTTTGTTAGCAGCCAGCAACAGTCATATTGCGGCCACATACACACTCACTCACACACACACAGTCTGTGTACACACATGTTGTTCCCTGCAAAAAAAGGGCGAAAAGTAAAAGCCACGCAGGCATTTGGCACAAAAACGTTTTCAAATTCCCCGCAATGGGAAAGTGCCAAAGCGCAGCTCTTAAATGATGATCAGCACGTGCCCAACACTGAACTGTTGCCAAAAACAAATATCATATGAGTGTGCTTTAACTACATATACACACATACATACATACATACATATATATCTATTAAGAAAAGCCAAACTATGTTTATTAGCGCTTAAATGTGAAACTCTTTCGCATTTTGTTAAAATATCTATTACACAATTTAAATTAATCAGTTAACATGCTGCGATTTTTAAGTTATTTATTATTGTATTTTTTTTCCATGCTGCCAATGTTATAATCAGACATTTCCATCCATAAAACAAGCCTCTTCCAGATTTAATTTCTTACGAGAAACTTTAAAACAATTTCTTATTTTATTTTTATTAATTATTAAAGAATATATATTTAAATGAAGATCCTTCGATCTTAGATTAAGCTAAACACAAGATTAGACAACAACCAACAAATATCTTCCATTCAAAAGTAGATCTCCAATTAACAGTTTAAAAATTATAATAAATGTTGAAAGTAACTATAATAAAGATTATTTATGTGTCAAGTAAACAATAGAAGCAAAATATATTAAAAAGTTTATTTCATACCTATTAAATAAATGTACTATTTTCTATGCTCATAAATTGTTTGGCATGTTTTATTTTGCGCACAAAATTAGCTTAAATAGAACAAATAAAATGTTTAGAAAACAACCGAAAATACCCGGAACGTGTATATGCGTAAAGAGCGCAATGTCTGCTCTACTATAGGTGTTTGGCAACAGCAACAGCAACAGTCACACCCACACACACACGCACAAACACTCGCACAAACACTCGCACACTCGAAAAACCCAAAAAGGGTGAAAAGTAAAAGCCACGCAGGCATTTGGCACAAAAATATTTTAAAATTCCAGCAACGAAAGTGCAGACAAAACTCTTAAATGACGAGCAGCACGTGCCCAAATAAATGGGAAGCATAGTTTGATGTGGCAGCCCCCCATCTACCCCACTCCAATCCTAAAAAGCCCTCCGCCTCCTCCACCTCGTCCTTCTGCTCGACACGCACATACAGTCGCATATTGTGAAATTGTGCAAGTGGCAAATACACGTATGTACTTTGAATGCTGCCCCCAAAAGCTGCCCCATTCCCCTGCCCCACCGCAGTCGTTGCCCATTCATATGCGTTTGCGACTCAATTTCGCAGCAGGACGCGACTGCGAGGACAACGGGGAGCTGTCGCCATTTTTGGAGGCTTTGTCTTTGCCGGAATGAAGGCTGCCAGCGTCTTGTGTATTGCTGACTTTCCGATTCCAATGTGTCAAATTGTTGCAGCACCAGATTGCACTGTCTGCTGCTCCGAGTGGCTCAGCGAACGAAGATAAAGATAAGGAAATAAGTTAAAACAGAGAGACAGAGACAGAGACAGAGAGAGAGAGGGAGAGTCGAAGATATGGATTGATGAGGAGGGGAAACTGAGGTTACTTATGCAGATGTGACAAGTGCATAAGCCGGCAAATGGAAAATGGCTTATTTATATTGATATATTGAACAAAATCAATGCCATATGGCATTAGGCGACAGGACGAGTAACATAAACAGAAATTAATTGAAAAGGAATCAAAAATGAGTCTCACAAATATATATATATATATATATATATATATATATGTATGTATATATTATATTGTTAAGTGTTTTTTGATTTACTCGGTTAACTCTTATTCACTATTTTTGTAAGCTTTCTCTTGCTTTTTTAGCTCAAACTTAGCTTTATATTAGTAAAACTTTGCTTTAATTAAATACTTTGAACCATTCCAAGAAGTGTTGTAGATTATTTGTGTTGGGGGAATAGCTAGCAATATAACATAAATAAATTAAATTGGTAAAAACTGTAGTCCCAAGTAGATGTTTTTTGATAAATAAAACAGAGTATCATACTGGTGCTATTATTTTTGTTCGCAGCTGTATATACTCTATAGTTAAAGTTAAAGTTTACATACACATATTGTACAACATTTATTAGTGGCGTAAAAATATTTCCATGAAACTTTATTGTGTTGTGAGTTTATTACAACCCGAGTATGACAATAAATGGCAGATAATTAAAGTTCAACAATAATATTAAATTTATTCACTTGTATTTTTCCGCTTCTTTTCTTCTTTTTTTTTTTTAATGCGTCAGTTCATGTGAAATTTGCATAAAATCAACATTGGCATTTATGAGTGGAACGCATTGTATTTATGTATGTATATTTATAAACATATACATATGTATGTATGAAAAAGAAAGAAAAATCCGACGGAAATATCAAATTTTTTCAATCGTGTGCCAATAATCAATCAAACGTGAAATAAATGAAAATTTATAGAGTAATGCAAAATGAATGGAATTGTTATTGCTGGTGCAGCAACTGCTGCCTTTTGTTTAAATATAATTTAGTTTATATTATTGTTTTTATATTTTTTTTGTTTTGTGTGATATTCTTGGTCGGCGGGTCTTTAATACGACTTCCTGTGCCATTAAATTTTAGCATAACAAACAAAATACTTTTCGAGTGTTTCCGTTTGCTTGTTTCTCACTGACATTTCGGCGGCAACCGACAAACCAGCTAAAGGCGGTCGTAGAAGGGGGTGGGTGGGGGGGGCGGGTACGGAAAACCCAAACGTCTAGCAAAGGCTAAAAGCGAAAAGTGCAGTAAAAAATTTGTTGAAATATGCGACGTCCTATGGCAGCCGGTTAGGCAACAAAAATTGCACAAGCTTTTATTTGCACTTCAATTTTGCCCTCGACGCTGGCCGCACAGTGGGACAAAGCGGGGGGAGTGGCTTGGGGTGGCGGTCTTTATGGCGATTGCAATCCCCACAGTTGCAGTTTGTTAACTGCACTGCATTGCAATTGCCAACTGCGGACAAGGACTTGCAATCCCAAAACCCAAACCCAGGTCGAGACCAAGTCCCATTTCCATTCCCATTTCCATTCCCCATTCCCCAATCCCCATTCCCATTCCCCATTTCAGTTGGTAGTCGCAAGACAAGTGCTACTTGCAGCTATTTTATTTTTGAATGTCCTTTAGCGCTTATCAGCGTTTAAAATCAGAAGACAGAAGTCTGCCCAAAAATAAAAGTGAGCAAAAGGACTCGCGTCCAGGACGAGAGTGCAGCGCAAAAAGCTGCAGGTGAAATGCACGCAAACGAGCCAAATAAAATCATGTGACACTTTGTGGTTAATAATGTTGTGTGTATATCCAATGGGCTCGCGTCTCGAGTCCGTTGCCTTTTGTTTCGGCCACGCCCCTACCGCCCCTGCCCCAAAAGTGGACCCTGTAAAAGACAAAAAAAAAGAAAAAAAAATGTAGAAATGGGCACCCAACAATCGTCTGGGAATCGTTGGGTGGCGGCGGTGATTTAAATGCAAATTTATTATCATGCAGCCAGCAAAAATAATAAAACACAAACCGAACCGAAACCCATGCAAACACACACAACTTACACACACACACCCGCACAACCGCACACATGAAAAATAGTATAAATAAATGGCAAAAAATGTTGTAATAATATTTACAAAATGTCTGCTTGCCCATTTTTTTTTTTTTTTTTTTGTGTATCTTTTTATTATTATATATTCTTCATTTTTTTTAAATGCCGTTTACAGGGTGCAACAATTTTTATGGGCACATTTTAATTTGTGCATTTGCATTTACATTTTGATTAAACGATTTGCATATACGCTATCATCAGCAGTCTTATCCCGATCATTAGCCACATTCGTCATTGCGGTTCCCGTAAAACTGTTCAATTCATTGAGCTAATTAAACCGACTGCGTTTAGTCAAAAGAAAGTAAAAGCTGAATGCGCCACTTGGCTGTGTGGCAAGTTGCCTGCTTGTCACAGCAACAAGGACGACAGGGACGACAGCAGGGCCATCGGGCGGCAGCTCATGGCCAGGCTATGTGTAAATGCCAAGGACATCAGGGCATACACACGGCCAGGTTGACGCAAATGCTGCGAAAGCAGCTGGCCAGCAACTTCTCTGACAACTTCCTGCTGCGCATCATTTTGTCGACGACAAAACTTTCACAATTTCCCACAATGACAGCTGCGAGACTTTTCCAGTTGTAGAGCTTCCTAACTAACCAAAATTAGCTGCTGTACATATCTTTTCTTTTTTTTTTTTTGAGACTCTAAACTATTTTCCTTACTATGCCAAAGCAAAATAGATGATTAATAAATTCTGCTTTTAAATTATGAATATATTTTTTTTTTTGAGTTTTTTATACAGTTTTATGTTAAGCTTAAGTCATACTTTGTTTATAGAAAATTTCAATTAGAAAGCATGCCCATTATTTTTAGACAGATTTCCTTAAGAAATCTCTTAGCTTGACCTCTGAATAAGTTATAAACTTTAATTATTTTAAAATTTTTTTTGTTAATTTATAACTAAAAATAGCTCCTTGTGAATCTTATAAAACATTATAAAAGTGAAATCAATAATAGTTAACTTCTATAGATTTAACCATCTGATTAATTCAACATTTACCAACATTTTTTAAACACAACTATTTTAAGTTATGCTATAAGTTTTTATAGGAATATTTGAAAGATAGTATGTAAATGATTTCTCTCACGATTGATTGCGTATATCGAAGAATAGAACAGAGCGCTAACTGGCTTTTATTGGCGTGTGTTTGGTTTGAGCCGTTGAAACGCGTTTCGGGCCAGATGATATCGTTAGTCATGCGCTTTATGTGTGCACATCGTTGTAAATTCCGGGGCGTAGCTTTGACTTATCTTCGTGAGGCCAAACACTGTTGTTTAAGTTTGCCATTTTTCAACAACTCATCAATCTGTGCTCGATGCCATTCGCTTTAGTCGGCCTGCGCTTCCGTTCAGCCGGCCGGAAACGGGCTGGAGGCGCCCAACGAGAGAGAGGAAGAGCGGGAACTAACTTATGCGAGGCACGCACTCACTGCAAATGCAGCAGCAACAGCAGCAACAGCAGCAGCAGCAGCAGTAGAAGCAGCAGTAGAAGCAGCATCAGTCTTCGTCTACAGCAAAGTAGTGCTGTGTCTGCTAAGCGTATGTTGGGCAAATATGGCAACGTTTTCCTGATTTTCTTTTGCCAGTTTCCGGTCGGGCCTAGCTTCTGGTCTGGAGGGTTTCGCGAAGTTTCAGTCAAGTGCTCAAGCAGCCGCTGTCGCCAATGACGCCAAACTTTTTTATTATGTATTTCGTGCGCTTTTATTATTCATCTATCATCGCTGTTATAGTTAAATAGAAAGTTTAAAAGTCATCAACGCAGCTCCGCCAATGACTTGCAAGCATCTCGTTGCCTCATCGCCCATATGCCAGCCGCACATGCCACGCCCATAACTCACATGGCATCGACCCTTCACGGTGCCTGTCATTAGCCAAGGCATTTTGCAGTCAGTTAACTTGTCCAGCTGGCTCCTAGCCAGCAAACCAACCGCACGGGCTGAGTCCCTGTTTTTAGATAAACAATGCAATTTACGACAAAACGTTTCATTAGCATTGAAGATGTCCTTTTTTGTTGCCGAGTCGTTAGTGTTAATTAAGTTGGCGCCGAGTCAAGTGCCAAAAAGTGCAAGAGCCATAAAAGCCGCATCGGGCCGCAAATGGAGATGAAGTTGCCACTGGACAAACTGTTTAAACTTCATTTTGCAGCTGCCGCTGTTGCTGTTGCTGCTGTTGCTGCCGTTGCTGTTGCTGCCGTTGCTGTTGTTGCTTTCATTTGCAGCAACATGTCGCAACATAACTCTGGCCACAAAATTCAATAAAAATGCGTTGCAAGCGGCCATGAGACGTTTATGGGCCCCGTTGGCCCGCCACGCATGCAAAAGCCAAAAGAACCGCAAAGTGTTTCTAATAAATTGTGTAGCAACAACTTTGGCTACAACTACAACAAGTGTTTAAATTTATCGCAGCTGCGATTTGCCCCCGCCTCAGTTCTCTATCTCATTCTCGCTCAGACTCTGCTGCTGCTGCTGCTGCTGTTTGTGTGCTGAATAAACAAGTTTAAAAAAAGTGTAAAGCAAATTTGATTGCTACTCAAATACCCTCGAAAATATATAGTATATATTTTGTTTAAAGAAGCCATATTTAGTTGTAGGCTTTTAACTATATGATTATTGTTTAGTTAATTCACTTTGGTGCTCTTGATTAGGTCACAATCAATGAAAACAATAAGTGAACTTTTAAAGTTGCCAAAAGCTTTCTTCCTCCAAGTCAAATATAACAATAATCCTCCCCGTTTTCACCAGCTGCAGCATGCTGATTCTTTAAGCCAATATACCTCGATTTGCATTTAAAGTTAACAGAGCTCAACAATATTTTACATGAGCCCAGCCCGAGGGCCACTCTGTGAGCGCGTTGGCCATGGCTGGCGCTGACTAAACAACAACAGCAGCAGCAACAGCAGCAACAGCAGCAGTAGCCACAGCAGCAACAACAGCGAAAGCCACGAAGAGCAATTATGATATCGGCCATGATTTTGTGGGCAATTGGCTTTAATGGCTGGCGGGCCAGGCCAACTTGAGTGTGAGTGAAATTTATTTAAACGCTGCCAAATGGCAAATGGCAAACGACAGTCAATCGGCGGCAAGTGTCGCTCGGCTATTTAAATGCAGGGCCAGCCTCTAATAAATGCTGCTGGGCAGCAGCCAAAGAAACGCTGAGCTGTGAAGGCGGCCAAGTTTTTGATGTCCTGGCAGCAGCCTGTTGTTTTTGTTAAAAGTTACAATTTATTTTTGTTTTTTTTTTCTGAATATTGCTTATATGATAATCGTTTTGCATTAAAAACCCTTCGTCTACCCCCCATTTTTCCATTTTCAAATCCATTTCCGTTCCGGCTTTTGGTGTTGCCAAAAAAAAAAAAGAAAAGAAAAAAAAATCTTGTATTTATTTATTATTCAAAGTGTTATCGGCGACGGCGGCTGGAAGCGGCCAAAAGCGACTGTCCTGGCAGCGGCCCTGGCAGCCGAAAACCCCAAAGGATTAGTTATGATAAATGTGTTTTATAAGCGTGGCACACACACACACACATACACACACACATACATACACACAGGATTGTGCTCCGACTGGGGTCCTGTGCCATTTAATGCACAGATAATGAGTTCCTTTGTTGGCAATATGTCAAATCGCTGGCCCAATATTTTAGCCTCGACTCGGCAAACTCGGAAAATGGCCAAACACGAAAGGATTCTGATTCGATTTAACATTTGCTTTTTGCCACTTTTCTCTCTCCTTCTCTTTCCCTCTCCCCCACTATCTCTCTCTCTTACTCTCGTTGTGTGCGCGTCGAATCGTGTTAATTGCTGCGGCCCCAAAGCGCCCCAAAATGTCCACTCGAAACTGCATGAGATTAGAGCCTACTGCATAAATCAAGCAAATTTGTTGCCCAAATTAAGAGTGAGCCAACGATTAGAGTGAACCCTAAGAAGACCAATCAATTAAAAAGCTTTTCGATTTATATTCATTGTGCCCGCGATTCGGGCATGTGGAAAATCAGAACAGCAGGGATTAGGTTTATGCTAAAGAAAGTTTTTAGCTGGAAAGGAACTTAACTTACATTTGCAAACGAGTTAAATTTTAGATATGATATTTATTCTACTACTTGTTTGTGTTTAATTGAAAAGTTAACAATTTCACTTTTAAATAGATCAAGTTTTTATGTAACTAAGCAAAATAGATAACTCGGCTTTTTTTTTTATTTGACAGCAGATTTTCTTAGGTTCCATATCATTAGGAATATATTTTAAAAGCATTAACAAGTAAAGAAACTTTAGACGACTTTCTTGTTTAATTTAAATGTATAAATTCTGTCTTTTATTTTTTTTTTAATTACCTTTGATATCCCTTGCAAGACTTTTATAATTAAAATTAATTTATCTATTATTGTTTCTTATGCTTCTGATAGAATCCATTTAGCTAGTTTTTGGCCAGGGCTAAGATTGTGACGTGCTTAAATCCTTAACCCGCCCGCAAATGCAATTAGGTAAGTCAGCGGTATAATCGATGAAGCGCTTTTTGTTGCCACGACTCACCTCCTTCCCCCTTCCCCATCCCTTGCATTCTTGTCTGCTTAGCTTAGTTTTTTTTGTGTGCACTTTTTTTCTACTTTGCGTTGCGACTGCGCTCCAATGTTGTCTATATATCTGGCTGATGTTCTAATTTAATTAAATGCCCAAGCCGAAGCGAATGGCCTTGTTTACAACGGCCCACAGGCGGCTCCTCCTTCTCCTTCTCCTTCTCCTTCTTCTTAGCCTTCTCACCCTGCCCTCTGTCACCTTAATCCTTAGCTGTTGCTCTTCCTTTCAGTTCTTGTTTTTGTTTTATTTTCGTTTTTGTTTTTGGGGCAATTTCAGTTACTGGTAATCGCGTGTCGCCTTCGCGTCCGCGTGACTCGAAGCGTTGGCTAATAAATATTTCACTTAATACACGATTTTCACGCCTACCTCGAGCTGCATAAATGTATGTATATACATATATAAAGTATATATGTGAATATTGCAAGTCGAGTGAATTGTTACAAAACGTTTACACTATTTTTCTTGTGGCGCCTTGTTGCAAGTGCCGAAAGGTGGCAGCTGTGGGGGCGTGCCAGCGAATGCCAGCGGGCCAAAATGAGTTGACACTTTGCATGTCAGTGTAATTTTGAAATATTAATCACATGCCACAGAACGCTGCATGCCACACAATTGCCCCGCACGCCCCGCAAATATGGCTGGCCGGCCAGGACGAAACTATTGTTGCCCTGCATATTACGTTACATGCGAGCATTAAGCATATATATAACACACACACACACAACACACACACACACACAGAGAGAGAGAGGTTGAACTTGTGTCGTGGTATTGTTGCTTGGCCTGGCGTAAAGCAATTAGTGTTGCATTTTATGGCCTTTAATGTGGTAATGGTTTCGGGTAATTAACAATTATGTCTAACTACAAATGCGACACGTTGCCGATTGCGTGCGCTTTCTGCAGCACGAGCCAAGCCATGAACCCCCGCACATTTTCCCCCCCCCCCCCTATTTGGGGCAACTCAGACTGCCATTTCCGAGATTATTACAAAATTTTGCATATTTGAAGTGGCTCTGGTGCAAAGTCAAAAGCTTGCTGCTCCTGCGGCAGCTGCAGCAAGACCAAATTAGCCTTTTGCTGTGACTAAGTAAGTGGTTTGCTTATTGTTGCAGCGTTCGTTTCGCAACGAACGTTGCAACATTAAAATTTCACTCGCTCTGTCTCTGTTCCTGTCTCTGTCTCTCTCTCTCTCGCCTGTTCTAACCATTGCCCAGATTAATTGCCCATGCAAATGTTGCACAGAACGAACGAGAAAGTAAGAGATAGAGAGAGAGAGAGAGAGAGAGAGAGTGTCTAGAGTCTAAAAACAAGTTGTTGCCGCCTAATGAGGCACCAAGAATATTAACAATTTACGCGTACAAATATTACGCTTTTCAGATTTAACATTTTTCCATTTGACAAATTGCCAAGCATTAAAAAAGAGCTATTGAAAATTTAAACTTTTATTTATGGCAGCTTAATAAGCTTATTTATAAGGTATGTTAAGTAAACAAATTGCGTGATTTAGTGTTTGAACAATGTTCTCAATGCAAATAAAAGATTATCAATAAACAAATAAATCTTACGATATATTTACATATTCATATGATTAAAAGATCTTTAATTATAAATTTATTTATTTATATTTTTACGAGCAATTTACTTTTATTTAAACATAAGACTACTTTCAAATTTCCAAAACTAAAAGTTCCCAAAATATTTTATTAAATTCTAATTTAATATTCAACTCAAACTCATTTCACACAAATTCCCTTAAAAGTTTTCATTTTATTTTGCTAACTTGTCTTAAAAGTTTTTCAAAGTTAATGAAAGCTTTCATTTGAATTATTTAATTACCATTTCTATTGTTTCGACTTCTTTAAGTATACAAAAAACAAGTCGAAATTTTCGTTAACTCACATTTTATTTAAAAATTTGCACTCAAGCTTAAGTTTTAGCAAATTTCTGCCAAACCACAATAAACAAATTCTTAGACTAAATAAGCTTAATGCTTGTGCAAACTAAGAAGAAAATCCTCATAATAAAACCAATTTAAGCTAGATTAAAAGCTTAAAAGCAAACTCAACAAGAGAGTGAAGTGAAAATATGTTTAATACCAATAATTTAAAACAATTGCCATAAAAGTAATACAAAAAACATAAAAAAAAATGTCTGTGGTCTGCGGTTTCATTTTTTTTTTTTATGGCACACTTTTAAAATTGGTTTTATAAAAGCGTTGAGTGCATAGATTAAACGCTATCAAAAGCGCATTTAGTGTCCAATGTGCCAGCAAATATGTTTAGCGCCCAAATGATGCCTCGACCAACCATGATGATGATGCTGACCTGATGGCCAGTTACGCCCACAGCCGCACCGAGCCCGCGACCACGCCCACCTAGCCTGCAGCTAAACAGAGCTGCGGTCTGCGCTGGCCAATGCAAAAAGTCTATTAACGCACACGAAACTGTTAATTTCGCTGATGCAATTTCGGCTCAATTTATTGTGCACCCACAAACAACAGGCCAGAGCAGCATACTGAAAGCGTAGCGAAGTATGCCGGACTTGGTAGTTACCCTGCAGGGAATGAAAAGTGCAGGAAAAAGAAGTTTTTTTGAATATGTTTCCTTCATTTGCCTACAACCAATATACCCTGTCGGTTGGCGCGCAATTTTAAATGCGGCATAAAGAGCTGAAATAATGCGTCGAAACGAGTCTCGGTCGCGCCCAAATTGAAAAGCCAAAGTACATAACAACAAACTGGCGCCCAACGCCCAACTCTTTGGCCGCGTCGGGCGCGAAAATCAATATAAATATGCTCTGCGGCACATGGCCAGCATTTGGAGCTGCAGCTGGAGCTGGAGCTGGAGCTAAAGGCTGGAGCTGGAGCTGGAGCAACATGACAATTTATGTGCATTTTGTATGCAGCCAGCTAAATAGACAAGGCTGCACTTGGCCAGGGAATGGGGACATGGCTGGCTGGCAGACAGACACCCCCCCGCGCACCGTCACACATATGAAAGGGTTCCATGCCAAGGACACACACAATGGTTACACACACACACACACACACACACACTTGCACGCACACGTAACGATAAAACTTGAAAATGCTGTTGGCTACACAATTTGTTGGCCGATTTTTCGGGCCTCTACTCTAATTTGAGGCGTACAGCCATTGAGTCAATATATTGCGCACAATAAGCGTAGCCACGCCCCCTTTCCCCCCCCCCCCCCCCCCCTCCTTACGGGTTATTCGTGTGCGTGCAATTGCAAATTTATGCACTGCGATGTAAACAACGCAAACATTTCCGCATCGACAGACGTGGCAGAGGCGGAGGCAGCGGCAGCGGCGGAGGCAGCGGCAGAGGCTGCTGCACTTGCAACTGCAACTGCAACCGGGTGTGGCAGCCAAAAAATGCCCAATAAAGCAACGCAATTGTGAATTATTTGCAGCATACTTTCAAGCTGACGCTGCAGCTGCAACTGTAACGGTAACTGCAACTGCAACTGTAACTGTAACCGTTGTAACGCCTGAACAAAGCGAACAAACCTAATTACAGCTGCAGACAAGCCAACTCCCTCCGCCTCTCTGGCTGCCCCGCCCCGCCCCCGCCCCTTCCCCGGTAGGCGCACCTCGCTTTAGTCCTTAGTTGGCGCCCACAATTGGTCGCTTTGTCAGTTCGTTTAGCGTCACAAATTGCTGTCCATTGGGTTAGCTTTCGTGGCGCGCGTTCTGCGCTCTGTTAGCCCTTAGCCCTTAGCCATGTCGCCTGTTAGCCCCGTTAGCAGCTAGGCAACGTTTGACTGGCCGCTCCGCGCCGATATCCAGCTATCCAGGCCACATAACTTTGTCAGCCATTGCGACAACAACTGACTTTTCAACTCGAGCTGCTGCTGCTGTTGCTGCTGCTGCTGCTACTGCTGTTGCTGCTGTTGCTGTTGCTGCAGTTCGCATTGCTTCAAATGACCCTTGGGCCCTTGGGTGGCGCCATCTGTAAAAAGGGTATATTGAAAGCAGCAGGTCCTGCATCCATTTCACTTTTTGAAAACTCTCCGAAAATAACCTAAGAGTCTCTTCTTTTGTTATACAAATATTTACATTGCATTTTCATATGTTCAACTTAACGAAAATAGTATTAAAGTTATTATTGCTTTTTAAGTAAATACGCAATTATCAACTGGGAAAACAGCAGAGGCTAAATGTATTTGAATTAATTAGTGTTATTTTTGATTTAGGTATACTAAGTACTTGAAAGCTATTTAATTTTATTCATTTAACAAGTTTAATCTGAAAGTTTTCTTACTGAGAAAATTTTTACATGGCCAACTTTTTTTTTTGCAATTATTTTTAATGCTTTTTAAAAACCATTTTACAATCTTTTCAAGTATGCCAATAACAAGAAGTGAAATAATCATTCAAATTCGACTCAGATAACAATAATAATTGACAAAACTAAACCAATTTTCATTGTTGATATTTTAATCATTTTTTTGTGCCTCCTTTCTTAAAAATACATTTTAAGTTTCCTCAAGCTTCCAATATTATTTTTAATTGATTGCGGATTTCGAAATAAGTACAAAAATCTTTTTAAAAAGTATTTGTGAGAAAGTAAATTTTTCTATTAAAAATTATGCGAAAAACAGAAAAAAATTTGACTTGTAAACTTTCCAAATCCATTTAAAGTACTTCTCCCGGATTTCTCTCCAACTCCAATAACTTTGCCAAAACTAAACAGATTTTTATGTTTTATCTTTTCTTGTCCTTTTAGATGCTTTGGAGTAGTCAAAGGTAAGTGCAACATAAATTAATTCACACCTTAACTAAGTTTGTCTTTAGCTACATGGTAATGCATATTACAGGGTATCTTAAGGGGTATGCTAACACTATTGTGCACAGTCCGCTGTTGCTGTCAAGTGGACAACGGCTGTGCACAAAAACGGGAACTTTAACCAAAAATAAATAAATAAAAAAGATACAGCCAGCTGTTGGGCTGTTCATAAAGGGCGCAAGGAGGCGATGGGGGCGTGGCTGGAAAATATTGTGCAATGCCGCTGCCAAACGGCAGTACCCAAAAACCTATAACGTCAAATGTCGAACGCGCTCTCTTTACGTCTTTTCCGTCCTTTCCGTCCGTTTGTCCGTCTGTCCGTTTGTCTGTTTGTCTGTCCGTTTCTGGTAACGGGGCAAATGCGTCTGTTTTATTTTACTTTTGCATATTTTTTGGCGTGTTTCAACTACTGCGGCGCTGTCTCTACATTTTTCAAGTTGTCTGCGTTTGACGTGCACGGATGGGCGCTCCACTGCGTCTACATCGGCGCTGGCAAAAGGCGACGTCGACGTCGGCTTCGGCATCGACGTCGGCGTCGGCGTAGTTACTGCTCACCCTGTGAGCGCTGTGTGCGGTTGTGGTTCGTTGCTTGGTTATCGCCCAAACTACTCCCAACCCACCCGCCCATCCCTCCCATCCCTCCCATCCACCCCTCCTCCTCAGTTCGGTTTGCGCCGCCGACTTTAGTTCGTTTTTGGTGAGCCTGTTTTTTAGTGCCTTCCGTAACCATTAAATTTTACGTTTTTATTAGCGCGCCGCAGACCAGCCACCCAACCCCGCCCCCCTTTTCCAACCTTTAGACAGTTGCACCCGCGCAACAACAGCAAAAGCAACAACAATTTTTGAATATTTCCGTTTTGGCTGCCAGCTTTTCACGGGGGACGCGGGTCGACAAAATGCAGTTTTGCATGCACTTGCCACAAAAGAGTTGCACCAACAACAACAACAACAGCAACAACAACAAAGCCAACAATAATGAGTAGCAGTTAGAAGAAGAAGCAGCAGCAGCGGCCGCAGATAAAACAGCCAAAATGGCAGCGCCCAAAACTATGCAACGATTTTTTTTTTTTTTGGTTTTCTTCTATTTTTTGGCAACTCACTTTTTTCGTCGTCTTATCAGCGTCTCAGAATCGCGTGGCAAAAGTTGTCGCGATTGGCGAAATTATCGCTGCCAGTTGCAATTTGAATTTCTTGGCGAAAAAGCATAAAAAAAAAATATCCAAAAAAGGGGCTGCAGAAAACAACTCAAAAGAAACCAAAAGACAAAAGGAAAATAAAACTCACTCAAACGATGGTCCTAGCAACATGTTCGCAGTTGGAGTTGCAATTGTGGGCGTTGTAAGCAGCTGAGCCCCTTCGATCGAACATGCTGCACGCATGCAGACATGACATCCACACTTGTGGTTGGTTGCAGGGGAAAATGTTGGCCAATGGCAGGCGCCCAATTTAACTCTTATATGTGCCAATTGTCACTCAACAGTGCAAACACGTCTGAACTGAACTGAGCAGCACACACAGCACAACTCATTTCGGCACGTTCAAGCTCAAAATTGGAAAGGGAAACCAGCAAAAGAAAAGCCCAAAACACAGAAGCCACCAAACAAAATCGGAACCGTTCAATCATGAATCTGTTGCGCAATCTGCGTGCGCTGCTCAGCGATTTCTTCTATCACAATTATCCGTTCATTTCGGTCATCTGCTGCCTGGTCGCCCTACTAACGGCCTATTTGCACTACGAGTGGCGCGTCCACGACTACGATCTGATGTCCTGGAAGCGACTGAGCCAGGCCTGCTGCACCGCAAACATCGATATGTTTCAGTTGTGCGTGCTGCTGGTCATCCTGCTGATCAACGTTCTGTTCGTGGGTCTTATTGTGGCCGCCTATCTGCGGCCGCTGGGCCAGCGCGACTCCGACCTGACGCTGCTCGAGATCAAGGATCGCTATGCGCGCTTTATCCTGCTGCGCCTGGTGGCGCGTCTCGACCGCATCCAGGGCAAGCTGGCCGCCAAGCGGAAAGGACTCAGCTTCCAGCACTTTGCACGCGCTCACCATAGCATGGTCAAGGCGGTGGCCGTTTTTCGCAAGGACGCTCGCAAGCTGCTGCTGCCCAACGAATCGGAGATCATGCAGCCCATCGAGGACATCTATGGCGTCGCGGACGACGAGGAGCGCGCCCTGCGTCGCGACGGCTACTACAAGCTGCCCATCGACACCACCGACGCCACCGTCAAGAGTTTGTTCAGTGCGCAGTGATCAGTGACAGCTCCGCCACAAGATCCCCATTCGCACGTGGTGATCTCGTTGCCGGTCGCAAATGCAATTCCGATTTTGTTTTAACACGGCATCAATAAACTAGAGCCTCTCTCTTAAGGTGTACATCCATCCAAGAATTGTCTGTTTGACTCTTATCTCTTTTTCTCTAGTTGCCTTTTAATCACGCTTTGTCGCTGAGCGAATGCGAAGCTTCAAAACGATAAAAGCTTTGATTGTTTATCGATTTCGATTTTAAATACAACTCGTCTAACTCTTTTTCTATTTGCTTTTGGGCATTCTTCGCCTTTAATGGTTCTCCTTTAATCTCTTTATTCCACTCTCTCTCTTTATATGTATTAACGTTTCTTTCTGTTTTATTTGCTTTATTTGCCTCTCTAACGTTACTCTCTCTCTGTCTCTCTCTCTCTCTCTCTCTCTTTCTTCATCTTTATTTCCATCACTTTTATCTTCTTCTCCTTTCTTGTTTTCCATATCGATATACTCTTCTCCGTTACTCTTCTATACTTTGCCCCTTGTCTTCCTCTCCCTTACTCACTACTGATGTCTTTCTCTCTCTCCCCCTCTCGATATCTTTGCCCGCTGCCCACTCCACATGCGTCCACAATTAATTGCGTGGCGATAACGAAAGCGTATCGATATCGATTTGTGGTGTTGCTTTGAGTGCAACTCTGATTTTGTTTTTGGGGAACGCACCAAAAAAAAACTGAAGGTGGCCGCAAAAAACACATCCGCTCGATAATTGCTTTAATCTGTGCTGCGCTGTGTATGGCCCAACTTCAACTGCAGCAAGCCCCTGCTCCCTGCCCGCCACACCCGCTGGCTCGCCATGTCCAGTGCAGTGTCTCCTTAAAGCCGTTTTATTGTTTCAATTGTTCTGCGCTCGTTCGTTGTGCGGGCGCCTCCTTTACCTCCTTTACCTCCTTTACCTCCTTTGGCTGCTTTTGTTGCAGCCGCACTTCGACTTGCAGGCGCGCAGCTTTTTATGGCCGCATTGTGCGCCAACCGGGCAACAACAATAACAATAACCATAATAACAAGACAGTCGAGTCGCGTTCTAGGTTGTCCTGCTGCTGCTATTGCTCCTGGTTTTAGTCCTGGTCGTTGTCGTGTCGTTGTCGTTGTCGTTGTCGTTGTCGTTGTGTTGTCAGGCAGGACAACAACAGAACAACTGCTAAAAACTAAAACGCCATGTCTGCAGCTCAAAAACAATATCTAATGTTCTCTACAGGCAAAATATTTTTGCAGCGTCTTTTTCCACTCTTGCCACGCTTTGTTGGCGGCTCTTTGTTGTTGCTGTTGCTGTTTGTCTTTAAAATTAGCTAAAAGCCAAACTCAACTTCAAAGCGTTGCTCGCTTCGCTGCCATCCAAAAAAGTAGGCAACGAAAAAAAAAATGTACAAAACACGCACTTTTCAAAATAAAATGACTGCCTAATTTTCGTTAATGTGGCATGTCCGTGTCGTTTCAAGGCGCCAGCAGCAAAACAGAGACACAAACACACACACACACACATACACATACACAGGGACAAACACTCAGGCACACACATTAAACATTACATATACGACGCGTAGGCCGCAAAGCTAGAAATGCCCAACTGCATTACTTCATTTTCCCTGCGCATTTTTCTTGCCCTTTTTATGTGGCCGTTGTTGTTGTTGTTGTTCTTGTTGTGGTTGCTGGAAAAAGACATTAAGTAGATTATAGTCTGATTGCATATTTGCGGATATGCGCGCCATAAACACGTACGGACGTGCCTGCAACCGCGAACAACGCGCAAAAAATAAACGCCGGAGCGCGAATATAAAAATGAAAATGAACGCAAAAAAATAGACATGTACCTTCGTACATACACATGTACATACATATATATGTATGTACATGTATTTGTTAAAGGCGAACCTGTAAAACGTACGTGCATCTAACCGCAGACTAAATGACGCCCGCCTTCGCCCTTGCCACGCCCCCTTTCGCTTCAACTGCAGCTTCTGCTGCTGCTGCTGCTGCTGTGGCTGCTGCTGCTACAACATAGACTCGGGCAGTGGTTCCGCTTCACTCCAGCTCAATCGATTGAACTTAGTTCCAAGCTAAGTGCAGCATATATATGTACATATATTTTTCTTGGTAGCACTTTTTAAAAAGCTTTTTTTTATTCGACTGTGAAAAGGAAACACAACTGCATATATTTATACTTTATGTATATATGTTGAAATTTGAAAGCAGTTAAAACGAAACTACCTCAAATATAAACTCGTTTTATATTAAGTTATACTCGTCTAGAGAGCTCCCAGTTCGTATAGCAAGCTATATAAATAATAATATTTAAAAATAAATAAAAATTATAAAAGTGTTTAAAATATTTTATATTAAAATAGGTTTCCTTAAATATGCAAAATATTTAAACATTTTTATGACAATTAAGTCTAAGCTCTTATGGACTTGTTCGTCGTAAACATTTCAAAGCACACACACACACTTATGTGGGTGTGTGGGTGTGTGGGTGTGTTTGTGTGGCTCGCGCCATAAACCCGAATAACAGCGATTATTTTATGCCACAAAATTGCAACCCAAAAGCTGCTGGCGGCAATTTTGCATGTGTTGTGCGGGTGTTGTGGCTACAACATTGTCTGTGTGTTTGTGTGTGTGTGTGTGTGGGTCATGGTGTTAATGCTTACAGGTAGACAAAAAAAAGACAAAAAATAAAGGAAAGAAGACCCGCAAGCAATAAACAAATAATCATAAATAATGGTAAATTTTTAACAGGCACGCTCTAAATTAGCTATTAATTGTTGTTGATGCTGCAAGCACAAGGCGACAAAACAGAGAAAGGATGCGGGGGAGAGGGAGATGGAGATGGAGAGGGGGAGGGAGAGGCATAGAATAGGTGGTAAAGCTGGCACTTCAATTAGGCTTATGGCACACATGCAAATGTCGCGAGCACAACATTAGCATAGTTAGATGGAGGACGGGGTCAGCGGGAAAAGGGCTAAGGGCTAAGGGCAAAGGGCACTTAAGAATTGATTTGATTTGATTTGATTTCGTGTGATTGCCTTGCTGCTGGATAATTTTCGAAGGAAGGCGCCGGCAACTGGAGCTGTGGTCTTAGCATATGCGCACGACTTCAATCAGCTATGTAAAATCTATGTAAAATATTTATATTGCACTCGATGCATTCCGTTGAACGGCCGAAGCCGAAGCCGAGGCCGAGGCCGAGGCATGCGTAATCAGTTTGGCAGTGTGGCAGTGCAGCAAGCGGCATGCAACATGCAGCCAAATGTCATTTACATAAACATTGTGGCACAAGTGCCAGGCCCTGAACATCTTGCTGCAGATACACACACACACACACACACACACAGATACAGCCAGATACACATTTACAGATACGAATACAGCCAGAAGGAGTTGCTCATGTTATGACATTTATATTATTTATTTAGACAAAAGAGTCGAGCGAGCAACGGCCCAAAATTCTAGCAAAATTAGTTTGTTTTAGCCGAGAGAAAATGCTGAAATTATTATCAAATAAAGTACTCGAAATGCAAGCAAACCGAATGCAGCACAAATCTATATGTGCAAACTGTGAGTGCCTGCGTGCCAGGACAACTTAGTGCCACAAAACTGGACACAGGCACTGGACACGCATGCGAGCGCCTGCATTTGAGTTTGGCAAACAAAATTGCTTGAGTTTTGTGCCATAAAATGTAGCATAAGTAAAGTCCTGCCAAATAAATAAATATGCATATCCATACAGGCGCTGTGTGCTTATCTCTATCTCTATGTCTCTACCCCTCCCCCTACCCCTACCACTCCCCCTCCCCGTTGCCACCGAGCACTTCCTCAATAGCTTTGCTATGGATACGTATTTTTCATGTGGTTTATGCGTAGATTTTGCGGTCGGAGCTGTGAGGCAATTGCGGCAAGCATAAATCACTTAAAATTTGTGCCAAATAAATACGGTGAGCCACAAATGTATATATTCCAGCATTTTACAGCTTGGCTGTAGCTCTCAAAGCTGTGCAAAAGTCAGATTTTTTTCTACACATAATAAAAGTAGAAATAGCAAAGAGCATACTCAAAAAATATACATATATATAAAATAAATAAAATGCAAATGAAAATGAAAATAAATATGTTTATATAGCTATGCGAATAAACCGCACACAAGTTGCTTTAAATATTGCTGCCCGAATCGAATTGAGAAATGAAAAACGAGTTTCCTTGCGAACTTAATCTAAAGAGCTCTGCTTATAAATAGACAATTGGACTGTCTAAAATCAAATTGCTGCCTTCTAATGTTCCAACAGATTAAGGTAGGAACTCAGTTAACGCATAGCCAAAAACTTTATCAGCCAGCCAAGATAAGATATAAGATATGATTTAGAGTAATGTCACTTGGAAGTCTCTTCGGAAATCAAAATCTATAAACTTTTAATCGTTTCCTTCTATCTGCCTGTCTATAAAAGATAAGGTTTTATAAGGCTTCTATTCTATGATTTAAATAATTGAAGTTTTTGGTTTATTTTTTACTGACTTGAATTTCGACAGCGTAGCGAAAGTGCAGCTTTAAGGCATATATGCAAAATGAAAAACTTTAGCAGACCAGCTCCGCAGAAACACAAAAGCACACACTACGCCACGCCCACACACACACGCACACACACAATAGTCACAGAGACACGCTTCGAGCTGAATGGGGAATGTGTCGTATACGCAACGTAAAACTTAGCCAGGCGTAAATGGATACATCTTGGCTATAAGTGCATGCCAAACACACACACACACACACACACGGTCACATATGCACGCACATACACACACACAGATGTGTTGGAACAGCGCTCAGACAAAACATGATAACAATTAAAACTTTGTACACTTGGCGTATTTACATTATTCATTTCGGTGTTGGATTCTCTTGTCACATTTGTAACCGTTCTGGCTGTCTCTTATGTCGTTCTCTCTCTCTCTTTCTCTCCCTCTCTTTTTCTCTATAATTCCATCTCTTTTTATTCTATATTTTGTCATTTAAGCCAGTTTTCAGCTAAACAAATAACCGCACACAAATATACAAAAGCCAACAAAAAGAATGCCTTCACTCTGCAAGTTTGTGGCAACTTTATGTGTGTGTGTGTGTGTGTGTGCAAGTGTGCAATTGTGTGTGTGCTTAAGAGTCGCTTAATAACATTTTAAAATAAATGTTTAATTTATTGCAAAAGGTAATTACGAATGTAGCAGGTCCAGGGTCCGGACACTGGCGCACATGATATATGAAACCATAATTACTTTAATTAAGCAAATATTTTTACGCGACAAGTTGTTCATGTCATTGTTGTTGTTGTTGTTGTTGTTGTTGCTGTTGTTGTCATTGCTGCTGTTGCAGGTCAGCGCATTGATTGAGCATATTTATTAAATGGGTGTTATTGCTTTCATTGTTGCTGCAGCAGCAGCCGCAGCAGCAGCAGCAGCAGCAACGGCAGCTCTCAATAAATTGCCGCATTTTAATCATCATTTATAGCCCCGACGCCCACGTGGTAATGGCCAGTGAATGCGGCACGTGAGGAATGGGGTCAGGGGCGGGGTCAACGCCAGACACACTTAGCAGCGCATTCATTCATTTATTTCCGATCACGTGTGATCAAATTGCGCACAAAGTGCAATAAACTAAATTGGCTACAACACACACATTTCAAGAATACCAAGAAACTAAACCAGCAACGTGATCAAATGCAGATCAAACAAAGCATCGACTGAATGTTATTAAATCTCAGCATGCCCTTGTGTTATACACAGTCAATGTTACAAAACCAATATAAGTCTATTAAGCTTACATCAAAAAATCAGCTGTCTAGACTATACAATTCTCCTACATATGTATGTATATCTATGCAAGCTGACTAATATAACACTAATATACACCTATAAGAATTTTTTTTTGTTAAAACCATTTGATGTTATATGGCCGATTTTAGCTGGAAGAGCCCATGCCTTTGGCCTGTTGACGCATATAATTATTAAATACCTCAGAGAAAGAAGTATATGTGCACTTTTTAATTTGCTTATAGTTACTTTGGAGGTAACGGTACATTTTTTGTACGTATGCCAATTTGTACTGTTATTTCTTGTGAAGGTCTAGCACTCCAGTATTCCTTTTTGCGCTTCATTCTATGTACCGTTTTAAAAAATATGTGTAGCAACTCGTGGTTCTTTGGGGAATATTATCCAACAAAGTTTACAAGAATGGACGCCAGTTTGACACCGTAAATGACCTGAAAAAAGCATTGCTCCAGGAATGGGATCAAAT